>OX376373.1:151180111-151373264 GCA_947369275.1 Nemotelus nigrinus
AGAAATTGCTGAACTGGTCGGTAGAGGCAAATCAACTGTACAAGATATTATTAAGCGATTCTGTGATGAGTTCAGGATAGAAAATAAGAGTCGAGAAGGGCAAAGCACTATATTAAAAGAGCGAGAAGAGCGAATTTTAGTAAGAGAAGATAAACAAAATCCTTTCAAAATGGCGAAAAATTAAAAATAGTCTTGAAGGACCACATTAGAAAGGATGTGTGCTTAAATACTGTGCGAAACACGTTGCACAAGTATGACTACCATGGAAGAGTTGCACGAAAAAAAACCATTTATAAGCCCTAAGAACAAAAACTTTAGAGTGCGATTTGCCAAGGAGTACCTGTTAAAAGCACCAGATTTTTGGAATCAAGTAATTTCTTGGAATACGTATATAAAATCAAATTTTTTAAAAATTTTGCAATGTTTTCAGGTTTTGTTCACTGTTTTTCAGGTTTTGTTCACTGAATTTGCTTGGGTCGGATGGTAAGATGTATGTGTGGCGTACGCCAAACACAGAACTTGATCTAAAAAACACTAAGGCGACCGTAAAGCACGGAGGGGGCTCTGTCATGGCTTGGGGCTGTATGTCTACCGCTGCAGCAGGCAATTTACATTTAATAGATAGTAAAATGGATAGATTTGTCTACCTTGACATTTAAAAAAAACGTTAAGCAAAGTGCTGAGAAATTGGGTATCGCCAGCAACTTTGCTTTCTACCAAGCCAATGATCCTAAACACACTTCCAGCGTAGCGAAGCTTTGGTTGATCAACAACTGCCCACGCCTCATTCAACCGCCTGCCCAGAGCCCCTACCTCAATGTTAATGAACATCTCTGGGAAGAATTGGCCAGGAGAGTCTAATAAATATAATACAATAGACCAACTAAAAGTTGCATTAGTCGAAGCCTGGAACTCCATTGAGTCGGAAGTGTGCCAAAACTTGGTAAAATCAGTGCCAAGGCGTTTGCAAGCTGTTTTGGCAAGCAAGGGGCTTGCAACCAAATATTTATGGTTTTTTGTTTAATTTTTTGATTAATTAAGGCGCTGTCCGATTATTCGTTGCGCGACAAAAATGGACTTATTTTTGTTTTTCTTCTTGTATTATAATAATTGAAGATAAATGTTTTGTTTTGTTTTAAAACTAAGTTAGGTAAATACCAAAAAATATATAAATGCGAAAAATAGTATAAAAAGTCTATTTCTACTTAATTTAAACTCATTCAAACATTCAAAAAGAGCTTGTCTGAGTATGCGATGAGGCCACTGTATATACATATTTATATACATACATATATATATATATATATATATATATATATATATATATATATATATATATATATATATATATATATTTATATATATATATATATATATATATATATATATATATATATATATATACATATATATATAATTATATATATATATATATATATATATATATATATATATATATATATATATATATATATATATATATACATATATATAACTACTTATACGCTTGTTTCATTTCCTTATGGGGGTAGTACCGGTTAGAATGCTAAAAACAGCCTAATTTTCAAAAAAGTGTTTTTCACCTCCTTTATTATATATATATATATATATATATATATATATATATATATATATATATATATATATATATATATATATATATATATATATATATATATATATACATATATATATATATATATATATATATATATATATATATATATATATATATATATATATATATATATAATTTTAAAATTTGCATGGGTAAAATACACATTTTGAAGATAACATAAAAAATATTGTTTTCACTTTTGTCATTTTTCTACTTATTTCTAGAGGGCGACAAAGTTGATGTCTCCAAAAATACCTCGGCATACTGCGGACAGATAGTCTCAGGGATGAAGAATCTGAAACAAAAAAACCAAACCGCATTCTAAAGAGGAATGTTTTTTACGTGGTAATCTACTCCAATATTTGAAAAAAAATGATAAAAAAAAATGGCGGTTGCTTGAAAATACTTTTTGCAAAATCGTTTGCATTTTTTTTCACCCTGTTTCACTTGCCAATTTTTTTTGGGGTAAACTTTTGGCCTATATTGTGGTAGATTGCCACACAAAATAGTTGAATAAAGTAGTGCATCAAATTTGACTTAAATCGGTTCGGCCAGTCCAGAGAATAAGTGTCCGCAGTTTGAAAAAACGTCATTTCGAGAAAAATGCGTTTAAAGTTTTTTTCTACTTATTTATTGAATATTATTTGAAAAATATATTGTTATCGCCTACACTCAGAAAAATGTCATTTAATAGAATCAAATTTAAATCAAAAGTTGAAACACTTTTAAATCAAAGGGAATTTTATTTGAATTCCACTTTATTATAAAATTTTTATTTTCAAATCAAAAGTTTTCATCATTGAATGAAAAATAAAACATTAAAACAAACAAGAATCACTTTGATACAGCGTTGACTCACTTTGATACAGCGTTATTGAAATGAAGTGAGATTATTTGAATCAAAAAGAAACGTATATGGCGCCAAATCATATTCGACAATTTTTGAATCAAGCAAATATACCACATCTATTTTATGCCAACGATCTCAAAGTCTATCATATCATTAAATCTAAATCCGATGCACTCATTCTCCAATCCAAACTTGATACACTTGATCATTGGTGCAATGAAAACAAGCTCTCTCTCAACATTGCTAAGTGCCAAGTTATAAGTTTCTCCCGAAAATGCACCGTCTCACACAACATGTACTTTCTCGGGAATAATTTGTCAGCTCGAATTGATAACGTTGTAGACCTTGGTGTTGTTTTGGATGAGCGACTCCGCTTCACCTTCTAT
Organism: Nemotelus nigrinus; assembly: GCA_947369275.1. Taxonomy (NCBI): domain Eukaryota; kingdom Metazoa; phylum Arthropoda; class Insecta; order Diptera; family Stratiomyidae; genus Nemotelus; species Nemotelus nigrinus. The sequence goes on from OX376373.1 coordinate 151,182,966, forward strand.
TAGGATAAAATACTCTCCCGTGCAAACAAACAGCTAGGCTTCATCAAAAGACGTGCCAAGGAATTTCGTAGCCTGTGGGTTACAAGATCCTTATACATCTCACTTGTACGCCCCATTCTCGAATATGCTTCCATTTGCTGGAATCCGGCTTTTGAAACCCACAGTAGCAGACTCGAGTCCATACAAAAGCAATTCTTACTTTTCGCATTGAGAGAACTATACAACCCTTACGATTTTAATACCCTTCCTCCTTATGAGTTTCGACTGGGTCATCTAAACTTATTAACACTTGCATCTAGAAAAAAGATGATTTCGGCCTGCTTCACATTCGACGTCATTAGAGGCGTCATCAAAGTCGAATTCCTGAATAGAAAAATAGTGTTAAACAACCCTGTAAGAAACACCAGATCCTCTCGTTTACTTAAAGAATATCCACACTCCACTACTTACGCAGCTAATGAGACGATAAATAGATGCTGCAGGATATTCAATAGCACAAGTAATCTTTATTCTAGAACAGTCTCAAAATTATCCTATAATCCTCCCTTTTCCAAGCCATCCGCAACCCTTTATTCTAAGCTATATGTCAATGTTTTATTTATTTGTTATTTATTAATTTATTATTGATTTATTTTGTTGATTATTTTATTTAATTGTTCGTTTTATTTCTATGCACTCATTGTATTTTCCAATTTTGCTTTTTTTTACTATTTATGTTACTTGTACCTTGCTTGGCTAGTAAATAAATAAATAAATAAAATTTTGAGACATGATTTCTGAAGGTATAATAAATTGAAAAATGCAAAAAACAAAAGAATGATTTTTTTCTAAACTATAACCGGTACTACCCCCTTAAGTCTCTCTATTCTGAGGGTACACTACGGAGATTTGTTATATTTCGTACGGACTTGAGTCATCACCTCACCTAAGTTTGTAATATAATTTTTAGGCCTAGAATTTATCTAAAAAAAATATTAAAATGTTGATGAACTGGTATTTGGGTGTCTTCAGATTATCAGATATTGCTCTCTTAGTTTAGGATACTTTCTTAACACTATAATTTTTTTTTATATTCTATAGCACCAGATAATAAAGATATACTTAGGTACGGCTAAGCAAAAGTACGTCAAAACTTGATGGCAAAGTACTTGAATAAAGTAAATCAATGTCAGATAATAAATAATAAAGTAATGTTTGCTAGGAAATATTATTTTATTGTAACTTGCTAAGTAAACATAGCAAACCAAGCAAAGCCTACCTCCAATCCGCTTCAAGGACAAAAATTTGAACATTTCATAAATATTTTACCCTTCAAATCGTCATATCCCTCTTTCCAGACCCCTGCTTGCCCCAAAAGACTCGTGCTCAAATGAATTCAATCAAAAATCATTAGTCAACACTTTAATAAATTCTATTTTCATCGCTCGATTTCTCACAAGCATTCCTATATTCGATCGTTGTCGTGCGTTTTTCATCCTCTTTCTCGCCAGAAAATTGCGTTTTACGTATCAATTCGATTTTCCCGGTAGATAACCTGTGTAATGTCAAACAATGATTATGACTCCATAATGTGTGATGTTCAGCATCCACCCTTTCTCGTCTTTTTCGCCTACGCTACTACCGCACAACCCAATTGATTCTCCCCATTTGAATCGTACAGTTCGTTGTCGAAAACTTGAGAAGAATTTCACATTTCGTACGTCTCACAATTCTTTCCCCTAATAAAAACTTCAAGCACGTCCCGTTTTCGTATTTGAAAAGGGGCTTAAAAGTGGTTTCCCGTCACACGTTCTTTTCAAGTGCTCCAGTCGGCCTTGGTGTCGACACAATACTCGCAATTCGCTACAGTTCTGCTAAGCTACAGCTGAACGACCCCCTTCGAACCACCTGATCCCCGAAAAAGGATGGATCTAAATCTGAGGACATTAGGAAGTCTTCATTGTTACGGTTGCGACAATGTGGACGTACGTGGAGTCGTAGCAAGTCTTGAATGGCGGCATCGTTGTCGATGTCGTGGAACGTCGAATGCCACAATCATCAGTTTTTATGAGACAGGGCGACAGTTCCGGAAGATTTTTCCTTTGGAATTTTCGCTGTAACTCGTCCGCGTCTAGGATTTGTTGAACAGATGATGCTGCTCCCGCTATTGCTGCCGGGGCGAGAACAAGCTCGTACTTATATGACTCTCAAATTGCGGGAATCCATTTGCGAGTGACGACGACTGGCAAGGAAGAATCCGGAGAAGACGAAAAATCCCCAGTTATAGTTAGCAGAGGCAATGCTGGAGCAGCGTCTTGGCGGAAAATAAAATTTTAAGAGTTTAAGAAAACACGATGAATACGACGACAATGATGGCAGAATCTAATCATTAAAGGCAAATGTTCAGGAATTCGATTTTAGATTCGAGCAAGAAATGTTCAGTGCGCAAAGAATGTCGCACTAGTGGCCGAATGGTCGGATTAAAATGTTTATATTCCGCCGTTGAGATGTGTCCTGGAAAGTTCGGTTCGCATTCAAATGAATGGCCGTGTTGGATATTTGATTTTCTGCTTGAGTAACACTTAAATCTGGTAATGATATCTTCTCAGCTCTTGATCCAAATTAAAATTAAAATATCGGCCGAAACAAATCCTGACGCTTGAACTGATATCTATGCTGGGCATTTAAATCAATTTTGAAAATTAATAACTTCTTGTGATTCTGTTGTAGATGGCTATCAGATTTGTAATTTTCATTACTCTGAGAAGTGTATAAAAACAACACGAGTCCTTCCTAGAATAATATCCTCGGACAGCATTGCTGTTGAATAGCTTCAAACTCGTAACTAATTCATCCGTACTCTGCAACGTATGCTGTGACTCTTTATCTTTTTTGTTAACAGACGAAGGGTCATAATACAGAACTGGCTTTTTATACTATGGTTTAAAATCTGTGGCTTAGTCATTTGTATTATGATGCAATCAGCTTGACCAAAGGACCAACACCAGCAGACTGGTTCGAATCGGCAGCCTCCTGGTCCAGTGCTATGTGAAATATAATAAAACCGCAGACAATGGTCCGCACACGGTTTAATTAAAATAAATAACAGAGGACGAGGACGACATTACCTGCACGGTGCTGTGTAGTCTGCATGCGAACAATCCTTGGTTATAGGCGATGTACTGGATGCTGCGTATTCTGTTTTTTTTTTTTTTGGGGGGGGGGGGGAATAAATGTAAAGGCCGAATCAGTTGACCAGCTAGTGAGTGAACGGCACGCAGTTGTTGAATTAGCGTAGCCACGTAGTGTTTGAAAGGGACAGAGAGATAGTACAGAATATATATATCCCCAAACTTCACCGTAACGGAACCAGTTTTGGGCACTGCAGGCATTTACAAATACTGTACCTGGGCCGATTAAAGTGCATGTGCGTGCTAATTACGCTGTAGGGTTTGTGAGCATATGCAAGCATGAGATGTTGCTTTAGTTCATTAAAATGATGGCTAGTATTTTAAATAGGATGAGTGGACACAGTAATGTTGACATTTTCAACCAATAAAATTGGTTTTCACTGCTGTGCTAAGTCGATCATGTGCTGGAAAATGGCATTTTTCGCTAATTTGTAATATGACATAATATGAAAGAATAAAAGAAGAGAGTACTGTGAAGGGAAATTGGTAAATGTGATGATTATTTGGATAGATACGCTTTATCAGTGAACTGAACTGAAATATTTTCTCTTTAAAATTAGTTGAAAATATACTATTATGCTTAAAGTATATGATGATCTTCACAAATCTATACAGTTGATTGATGTGCGCGTATAAAAAATGTTGTTGCCCAGCACCGGCAGAAAAATACCAAATTTTCAAATGAAAATAAATTTGGTTGAAATTTTCATTTCATATTCGTCTATACTTGAGGCAATAATCAATTGTTATTTGGATCATGTTTGAAATAAGGTTGACCAAAAGTCTGTATATCGTAATAAAAAAAAACTTGAAAACTTCCGCTCTGGATTTTCTTTAGGTAAAATGATATGTTTTATATATTGCAGAGTGGACTAAGGTTGTTAGGCTGCTTGTGCTTAGTCATAAATTTTGCAAACCTAGCTCCACAAATCCAATCGTTTCATCTAGAACCAAGTGAAAGACTGCCTAGACCGGAGTTTAATTCGTTTATTCATTCACGAAAGCACTTATAAAAATGAAATATTGGTGCCAAGAGTAAATTATATTACATTAAATAAATTTTATGGTCAATAATTAGAATGAGAATTGATCAACATTTTTTAAAATGAATTAGAATTGATCAACATATTTTTATTTTTTGCTAATTTTTAATGTAAAAAACATACTGATTCCACATCCTACACACAATTATCCATATTTCTCCCAGTCCAGAGTTAAAAAAACCCCTTACTTACAACAATCAAACCGTAACTAAGGACAAGTTTCGTTATATGTCCGCGAATTTGTCAATAAACGATATTAAAAGTAAATTAAATCTATACTATTATTAACATTGGCAGTCAAATGGTAGCATAAGCCACGGGGGCGCTATCGGGTGTTGGTTACCGAAGGAGTAATTGAGATCCCGAGAAATGCCTGCTGGAAACAACATCTACAGCTCTGCTACTGAATCCCACTTTCGACCTCTCCGAAGATGTGATTTTACAATTTCACATCAGGTGGCTGCCGGGAGCTTTCATGACATTTCAGATCATGAATGTTGCCAACGAAAGAGGGTGAGGGCGAGTTTCCCGCGCCTTAAATCGGGAACATTAACCAGACTGGCACTCCAGGTTGGGGGTTGGGCAATGGGTCAATAACCCGCTCCCGTAAAACTTTACTTATTCAGGAACCTGATACTTTACCTCGGATGCTTGGATTGGACCAACGGAAACGACCACGCAAACGAAATATGGACAATTCTATTGGAACCTGGAACGTGCAAACACTGTACAGACCGGGGGCCATCAAAGCCCTCCTGGAACAAAAACCAAAGCGGAAAGTCATCGGGAAGTCACGAATTAGATGTTGGACAAAAAAAAAATGAAACCGCAAATAATTGACTTCAAGCCTGTCAACGAAAGATTGTGTACGATCCGCATTCGAGCAAAGTTTTTTAACGTTTGGCTCATTAAAGTTCATGCTCCTACTGAAGATAAGGATGAGGCAGTGAAAGGTAATTTTCATAAACTTCTGGAAAGGCTATATGGTTCTCTGCCATCAAATGATGTGAAAATCCTGCTGGGCAACTTCAACGCAAAGGTTGGAAAGGAGGAAAGAAATCGCGGAATTTAGTCTTCACGACCTATGCAAAGACAATGGACAAAGACTTGTCGACTTTGCGAGTAGCAGAAATCCAATCGTAAGCTCCACGTGTTTCCCGCATCGCGACATTCACAAAAGGACATGAGCATCCCCGGACGGCCGCAGCTTTAATCAGATTGATCATATTCTGATTCAGAAAAGGTGGGCCTCTAGTATTTTAGATGTGCGAATTTTCCGTGGGGCTAACTGCGACTCCGACCACTACTTAGTCAAGACTCGATATCAATATCGCTGTCGTATGAAGTCAGAGCAGGCTCAAGACGCAAGTTCGATGTCGACAAGCTTCGAAAGAAGACGATGGAAGCCGAGTATAGATCTGCTCTGGAAATGGAACTAGCTTCCACGCCTAACACCACGTCTATCAACGAAGTTTGGACTATCATCAAAAACGCAGTGAATGCAGCAGCCAAAAAAGTAGTGAAATATACAGCCGGGCAACGCAGAAATGAATGGTTCGACTAGGAATGTCAAGCCGCGTCGGACGAAAAGAATGCAGCCTACAAAATTTACATTGAACGACCGACTAGAGCCAAGAAAGAAAAATATGAGGATCTTCGGAGAGTAGCTTATAGAATAACTAGACGCAAGAAACGAAAGCATTTTGACAACATGCTGTCATTAGCTCCGGTACTTTTTAACTTAGCGCTTGAGTATGTCATCAAAAAAACCCCGTTTACACGAGAGAAACTCTTTTATTTAAGTCTAGAGGTTACGCTGATGACATCAACATTATGTCACGTTCGCTCAACAACGCCAAGAAAGTATTTGTAGTTCTAGACGAAACCGCCAAGGGAGTTGGTCTTCAAATCAACGGACGAAAAACATAAGTTGTGACTCAATCAAGGAAAAGGACGCTAATAAGACAAAACATAACGATAGTGAACTATAGCTTCGAAAAATTAGGCAGCTTCGTGTACTTAGGGACGAACCTCTCGAAGGATGGGAATGAGATTGACGAAATCAAACGACGTATTCAATTAGCCAATAAGACATTCTTTTCGGTGCTTCCCACTTTGAAATCCCGATGCGTACACAGGAATACAAAGCTTCGCATCTATAAAACAATTATTAGACCTGTGCTATGCTATGAAAGGCGTTTGAAAAAGCCTTGAATACGTTCGAAAGAAGGGTATTGCGAAGGATCCTCGGTCCAATAGGGGAAGAAGATGAAAGGCTAATCCGATACAATTACGAGCTGTATACCATATATGACGAGCCAGAAGTCTCTACCGTTATACAATTACAAAAACTACAATGGGCTGGCCACGTCGAACGAATGAGCGACAACCAAATCCCCAAACGGTCTCTCAAGGGGCGAGCGAGCGAAGCCAGGCCAGTCGGTAAGCCATGCAAGCGCTGGGAGGATTGGATAGCTGCTGACAGCAGGTCACTTCTGAGAGCACCGAACTGGAGGACGCGGTCACTGAACCGAGACGAATGGAGGCGAAGCATTAAGGAGGCTAAGGCTCGATTTGGGCTGCAGTGCTCCGATGATGATTATTAACATTGCTCAGCTTTTATGCTTAAAATATGAAAAAAAAGCGCATATTGAACAATTCTTTTATGTTGCTTATTTCCGAAAATTTCAATTAAGCGAAAAATTTTGATTTAGAATCTAATATAATGTTGTTCAACATTTACAGTACCCATCAATGTATCGTATTTCAACTTACTTTCTTTCTTCAAATGTGCCCCATGCAATGCAACCAACTCTATTGAAAAACAATTACGATCCTTTTTCAGTCCGACCATTATCCTTTTCTGATTTTTAACTTTATGTTTCAATGATCCAACTCTATGAATTCTACTGAAAATATATTTGAAAATATAAACTTCTTCCGCCACATTCCAATCTAATCTCAGCCTCCAAACTTTTCTCCCATTCATATCACTGTTCTTCTCAACTCCATAATCAAAACTTACTAGTGATAGAATTATAAAAAAATGTCCCACTGCAGTCACTCGAATATCTGCCCACCAAGAACTCACAGTCGAAACGTGCATAACACTTTTTCTTTTATTGTTTCCACCAACACCCTCACGATCTCGGTCAATCTAACCAAAAAACTCCGAACCTGAACGCATGGATACAAAGTTTTCCCTTCGGCTAAAAACATCGGTCATCGTTATTTCGCTCATTTTGATTTTGATAAATGATTGCTTTTTGAATGAAAACGGCATAAAACAGGGAATAGCAATCGACTTCTATTGTGCGCCCAATGTGGCTTCGACAAACTGTTCGTATTACTTCTGAAGAGAGCATCCGCATTCGCATGAAGATATTCTGGAATTTATTGCCCGAAAAAGAAACAATCGAAGAAGTTATGATAAAAGTTTTTGAATCTTTTATAACTTGTAGATGAGGTGGGGAGGAATGGAACACGTATATAGTAGCGGTGTTGGATTTTGGTAGAGATCTCCAGACGACATGATGTCGTTTTATGTGGTCGAAGTTTGATTTTGGTGGATTTGCTGTGGTGATTTTTATTCGGTAAATTTGAATTCAACATTTTCGAGTAATTTATTCGGTCGGAAAGTTTCGATTGCAGTAAAAATTCATTTAGTTAAGCCTTGAAGGATTTTTCGGGGGCATTTGCGGTTTTGGTTGGTTTTTTGGTTGGAAATTTTTTTTAGATGCGGGATGTATTTAAATTTGAAAAATATTCGCATCAAGGCTACTGAAATATTCTAGTTATTTATGCAATTTCTAGGATTGAAAGATCCTGACGCTTCTTCTTCGAATCTAATGTGTTTGAAGCTTGTAGCTATCGCTCAGTTTAGCGTGAAAATTCAGAGATCCCATGCTTTGGGGCATTCGCACTTCTAAACTCGTGATTTAAGTGTAAAAGAAAGACATGTTCATATTGTCGTTTTCTTTGTCACTGTCATAACCAGCGACTTCCTTTTTTCACTCGAACATTCACTAGGACGATATCGACTCACCAGCCCACATCAAACTTCACAATGTAATTCAAGCACCTCCAACTTGCTTGGCCCCTCACTACTCAGATTTATTCTATTTCTTGAAATTTAATTAGCTTGCAAAATTTTCAAGTATGCTACATGTTAATATACCCTTTGATGCTTTCAAGTCTATGAATCGTCCTATTTTTTGGTTGGTCCTGGCCCCGTTGCGACAAAGAAAAGACCAACTCGATTGAATTCAACTCAGAGCTCAGCAGTTGGTTGCAACTTTTAAATTATTCATTTCGCGTAAAGTTTTATTTTCGTTGTTGTTTCATTTTGCGAATAGCTTGCTCTTTTTCAGCGCGTTGCGTTTTTATCATTCGGTTTTTGTATGTGTGCCTGGGTGTGTACGCTTTGCCTCTGACGGAAATCACGACTAGAAGCTCAAGAAGATATTCTAGTGGCTTGTCTGACTTGAGCAACTACCATGATTCGACGCTGAACGTCGTCCACCATTGCCATTGGGAAGTTTTGTGTAATTAATTGAAATGTGTTTTTCACTAGGTCTTACATTAATTAAAGAGTTACTAAAAAGGACCCGCTTGGACTAGCTATGTTGGCAGGCAGCAAGACTTAGCGTCGTCGAAATTTGATTTTTAGGAAATCCGATTAAAAGTTATTCGGCCAAAGGCTACTTTATGAGCGATCGAGATGAAGGAAAAAAAACCAGTGCAGTGACTATCTGAGGGACCCGATAGGTCCCAGCGGATGTCATATTTTCTCATCAAGCAACCAACGAATATAATTTGCTGGTTGAATAATTTCACTCGGCTCAAGGGTATCTAGTCATTGGATTTTTGTGTGTGATTAAGATGCAAAGTTTTCGGGATGACGTTGGGATTTTAATGATGCTGGTGGTGATTTTGTATATTGTTATTCAATGTAATAATTTTTGGAAAAGTTTTTGGGTCGAACATGGTTACTTTATTGAATCGAGTAATAGGGTTGTGATTAATTGTACATTGTCAGCTAGAAGATTGAATGGTTTTCGAAAGGTTTGTCATGAAAGTATGAAAAATATAAATTGAAATAAATTAATGTGTACACATAAAATCTTAATACAGTTTCTGTTTTCTGTGAAATGTTTTCGTAATGGTTGAATGTTTAAGCTTGCTTTTGGACAAGAACTTTCCTCTATGTTAAGATTCTGCTAAATATTTATGTATCTAAGGGGTTAAAAAGTTTTAGTATTCAAGCTCTCCATGCTTTCAATGTATTTTATGATGATAATTAGAAACAATTCTAATGTAAAACAGCTCTGTTTTCGCTTTTTGTGATTATTTCTAGCGTTCCTTAAAGTACACTATCTTGGGATTTTTATAATTATTTATTAACACTTCACTCATCACTCATATTTTTCTTCAAGGCAAAATCGACTGAAATAAAATCGGCTTTGTAGTGTGGAAAATATACACAGGTGAAAAATTAGCTATGTTCATCTGAAGTTAGAAAATTAAATTATATTTTGATAGTTTGTCTGTGGCTGCAGGTAGAGAAAGGATTAATCGAAAACATCAAGAATTAAATTTTTTGTACGGCTTCGGTTAATGTATTTTCTATTTTTCTCATTTTTTTTTATATTTGAACCTGCCATTTATTAAACTGTGATCGATAATATAATTGTTCTAGTTCAACAAAAAATTAATTTTCTCATTCCGCAAAATTGTCGTTTTTGGCCACTTGAAGTTGTTTTCGGCCTCCTGATGTCATGTTCTTAATATAAGGTATGTTTCTCATGTCACAAATAACACTATTATCCTTTAAGTTTTGCTTGCAAAGCACTTTCGAGGGATCGTATCAAAATCCCGAATCACAAAATCCCGTATATTTGGAAATTCCCGTATTCCAATATCCCGAAATACAAAATCCTGCATTTAAAAATCCCGAAACTCAAAATCTTTACAAACGAAATCCCGTATGAAACCTATTCATATAATGAAATAACAAAAATATAGTGATTTAAGTTTTTAGTTAGGAATAAATTTCAACGTAAAGACATATTGTACGTGATTCTTCTCAAATAATCGATTTTTCCAGACCTATTCCTAATATTTTTTTTGATTTTTTGGTATCTTGCCAAATTTTTCTTCTGATTCTCCTCCGTTAATTTTCCTTATCGTCGTTTTAGTTACAATAAGTTCCTTGGACAAATCAGAAATTAGTTGGTTAATACCCGCATTCTTCCTGCCAACAACTGTTACTGTCAGCAACATCTTCTACCGACCAAAAAAATGCCGGCGTGTTCCCGAAACATAATTATTTTTAAACCAATTTGATAATCTTTTGGCGTCTGGATCATCATAAACTATTATCCAATTCAGAATAACTGGCACTACGAAAGCCAATGATTTGATCATTCGGACTTGGATGTTAAATGCTTCCGAATTCCCGTATTTAGCAGCAAGTCCCTGACTTTGTCCAAAATGAAACAGGCAGCCTTTGAATTGCACTTCTGGGAAGTAGTCTTTTGCCGCTGACGGAATCGCCTTCTCGAAATCCGAAATAATTCTTTCCAGCTTAAAAATTATTTCCAACTCACTTGCTATTCTGCACAGCTCGCTGAAAAATTGTGCGTAAGCTGCCTTAGTCTTACAGCTCATAAGGCAAAAAATAAGAGGTACGACATCGTTTTCAAATTTGCCGTGGATGGTGAATATTTGGCGCATGATGAGTACCTAAAATGTTCCATCCATTAGCCAGCGATTCGTTTCTGAGAGAAACTTTAGGTTAGTCTTTGTTCCCAATATAATAGTTTTTTTGCCATCAAAATTGGTTTCGGATAAAACAAAAAGTTCTCCTTCCACAAATTTACTTGTTTCGGGAATTTTGATTTCATCCAATGATTCTGGCTCTTTCAAATCCGTAGAGCGTGCGCGCGAAATTTTAACTTTTTGTGCCACTTTGCTTGGCAAGTACACGCGACTTGCATCTTTCGTTCCAACAATGGTCGTATAATAATAATAATAATTTGCGATGGTGGCAAATTTGACGACGCTCCCAAACTTTTAACTATATTGTTAGCTTTGTTCACCTCTTTTTAAAACGCTAAGGGATCGTGCGAATGTGTTGACGGAGGTTTTAAAATCTCATGCTTACCTCCTGTCTTTCGCGTTCCAACGCGGGCTTTGCAATGAAGACTTTTTCGTTTCGCACACGCCCAGTTAAAAGAAAGTTTATTTTTCCTATCCAAATGATAGACATAGCATAAGGTCTGTTCCCTACTTCAGCAAACTGCAGCAGTAACAGAATTTAGCAGCTAGTTTCTTTTTGCTGCAAAATTTGGCTTGCATTTGGCTTGCAGCAAAAGTACGAAAACGACTTGCTGCGAATCTATTTTAATATATTATAATAGATTCAAGTACGGGAACAGACCTATATTATGCATAACTACGGGACTTTTAAATCGGGATTTTGTATTACGGGATTTTATGTTACAGGATTTCGTAATACGGGGTTTTCAAGTCGGGATTTTGTAAACGGGATATTCTAATAAGAGATTTTGTACCCAACCCCAATTACGAACACATAGAAATTTACTATTAATTTTTCAATAAATTTTTTGGAAAATTTTCGGAAGTAATTAAGAATTAATTATATATAAAGGAAGGCGTACTATACATTTTTATTTCAAAACAGGAAGGAAAGAAACCAAAGAAAGACACATCTTTGCCTTATCATTGAGTTTTTAATATTCGCTTCTGAATTTTAAACAGTACATTGTATTTCTTATGTTGGATCATCAGCAAATTTCGCAGCCCGAAAAAAACTCATAGTTAAATTCAATCAAATCATCATTTAAATAACTTTTTTATATAAACATCATTTGAATGTGATCTTTCCTCTCTGACTGCCCACGCTTTCAGCACAACCCTAGATTAGCCAATGCGGAATAACAGGCGATCGAAAGCGATTGTCGTTAATGGTTTTTGCTTCGGTGATCTGTGGAGAAGGGACAGGCTGCGTGTAACGAAACGTCTTTTTTTTTGGTTGGCGTCCGCGGAAGGAGCACGTTACTACAGGGATGACAGGAATCGAAGTTCAAAACGAACAAGTTGGGTTGTTTAAGACGTTTCTCGTCTTTGCAACAAATAAGTGGGCCTCAGGCAAGATCGCGCAAAATCTTCGAATCAATTTGATTAGAGAAGTAAAGAGTTATTTAGTGCACTACAAAACTATTCAAATCACAATTCCAACTTCGGTAAATAACAATTTTTGTTGTTGAGCGAAAATGTTGTTTTGTTCCATTTCCGAATTAAAAAAAAACTAGGCTCAATACGAAAAAAATGCTTGCTAGGACCAGAACTTCAAGCTCGGGCCGAAATTTATGTGCGATGATGGCAATTCACCTTTAAATTTAGGCTTCTTTATGTGGGAAGTATGCTTCGGGTCATTATCTTGTTGAAAACAGAATTCCGAAGATAAATTCAGTTTTTGTGCTGATTGATGCAGATTTCGTTTTAGTATATCGAGCTATTTCATTTTGTCCATAGTCAATTCAATAAATTCCGAATACCCAGTTTCATTTGCAGCCATAGAGCCCCACAGCATAATACTACCACCCCCATGCTTCACAGTTGGACTAAGATTTTTCTTCTTGAGTTCCGTGCTAGGTTCTCTCCATACTATTTGCTTCCCGTCAGAGCCAAATAAATTAATTTTTGTTTCATCTGAGAAAATGTCGCTCCACCAAAAGCTGTGAGGCAAATTTACATGTGTTTTTGCAAACTTCAAACGTTTTCTTTAATTTGTGACAGATATGAATGGTCTTTTCTGAGCAGCTCTTCCATTCAAATTATTTCGACGCAAAGCACGACGAACCGTTTCTGTCGAAACTACTTTTTTAAGCGTCGTGAGCACTTTCGCAGCTTTCTTTGGAACACTTGTTTTAGGACTTGCCCTTACCTTGCGAAAAATGAGCCGTTCAGCATATTGCGAAAGTTTTTTTTTCTTCCTCTTCCAGGCCTGTTCTTTAAGGTTCCCTCGTATTTCCACTTATTTATAATTTTTTGAATTGTAGAATGTGTCCACCCAACAATTTCCCCTCTCTCCCGAAATAATTTACCCTTGCGGCACACCTTAACAATAAGCTCTCTTGTTGAAATATCTGTTTGCTTTCGCTTAGCTCTCATTGTCACAATTGACAACAGAACTCTAAACAATTATCTAATAATCCACTTCCACATCACAAGAAAATTTTACGAACTCTGCATGTTAGGAATTGAACTTAGCGGTATATTTTAACGCAATACAAATTCCAGGAATTAGATCAGTGAGTCCATGATTTTTCCAAGTGTACGCTCGATTTTGTGTTTGTGGAATTTCAGTGATACCTGGTTATTCTGTTAACAAACTGAATTTTGTTATTTTATTTTGTTTGTGTTTAGTTGAATAAGCTCAGCAAAGGACAAATTTTTAGAAATTTAAACATATTTTTACGGCAAACTTTTTTTTATTACCTTTACTTCTGAGGAAGTGTAGTTCATTCGGCCGTACTCCTAAATCGAGTACTTTCGCTGAATAATTTAAAGATTGTGTATGCGTAAAAGTCTTTAAGCAGCAATTGACATACTAACAGCTTTATTTTCGGAAATCAATTCGTTCAACATTCACTCCAAACTAAAGAAAACATACATTTACAATATTTTTGCACATAGTCCATGATTCAACAGTTACTTTTGACGAGGGATATCTGACCAACGATTCTTTGTCATTCGAATTTCTTGTGAAAAGAAAATTCTTCCAATGTACTATACTTATTTAATTTTACTTACTTTATCAAAAACTTGTGGCTTATTTCAATCAAATCGAATCTGATTCACCGGTAAAATCACCACACAACGCACATGACATCGCCAACCAAGCAGCTACATTCTGACACTTCGCAATTTAACAGCTCTCAAACTGTCGCTTCCAATCAAATCGCGTGGAAATTTCCCCGTGAAAATTTTTCCTAACATTACCCCAGCACTCGAAAAAATTGCCCAATACCATTCCCATATAGTTTCCATGGTCATTTTATTTGGGATTTCTATTCGAATTGTCGCTGGCAAATACAACGACATGACAGTAATGTCACATTCGTAATTTGTGCGTTGTCGTGTCGAGCGGCTGTTTCGCGGTTTTCGCGTAATTTTTTTTGCTCATAGACTTTCCCAAACCGAAACCCAAACGAAAGAAAAACTGATATTTTCAACCAGTTCAACAAAAAACTAAATAGTAGAAGTGTTCGTAAAAACCGTGTCTGGTATTTTATTAGATAATCTGCTGAAAATTTGAATCGAATTGTTGACATTTCGCAGCCACCGCTGCCGTTGTATTTTGGGGGTCTCTGTGCCGAAAGTCAATTTTCCTGGAAGTGTTTTCTGATTGAAAATAAGATTTTACGATAAATGTAAAGAATTTTCGTGTTATAATATTTTGCGTTGTTTTCAACGTTAGCAACAGTGTGTGCAAGTGCAACGCAAGTTACAAGGAAGTGCAATTTTTTCGATTGCGAAACTCTTGTTGCCAATCTGTGAATCATAGTGTAAAGGCGCATCAGTGTGTGAAGTTGGTTGTACTAGCGTTCGATTGTGTGATTTCGATTCCAGTGGCTGCGAAAACGAAAGTGGTCTTATACGAATCGAAAAAATCGTGTTTCTTATTCCAACTAGGTGTTTTTTTGGTGTTTTGTGAAGAGAAAGAAGAACTTTCGGATTTGTTCCTGAGTATTGACAGCCAGGTGAGTTTGACAGCTGCGTTTGACAGGCAAACAAAATATGTCTGACCAACAGGGGAATTTTTTCTGTTCTAATTGGAAGTGCTATACGTTTGAGGAGATTCTCGATTGAACGTCTTCCATTGCCGCTACCACGTGCTACACACACTAAGCAATGCTTGATTGTGTAGTGGAAATTCATTGTTGATTTCGTACGCGCGTTGGCTTTGTCAGCTGCTTTGGGCTGTTTGTTTGACGCTTCTTTGTATGACAGTAATGGTGTGAGGGTGTGAGTGCTTCCACGGAAGACGACAGGTTTTTCGTCTGTGTTTCAGGGAAGAAAAAAAAGTGCTTCAAAACCAGCTGATCATCACGATTAAACTTTCTTATTTCGATATTCGATGATAAACATTATAGATACAGGTGCGTATAAAACTTTAAACAATGAATCAGAGGTTTTCATTCAGCGTCGAAAATTCAAGGTTTTTCCAAACCAAATTTCCCCATCCAGCCTAGAAAGAGGTGTGAAATCCAAATAACTAAATTTCACGTTTCAAATATTACTGCACTGACTATAGTACTCAACCCATTAAGAAGCAAACGAAATTCGACCCAAGGTCAGATATTATTTGTTGTTTGTTGATACATACTTAAATCTACACCCCACGTTCAAATATGACCTGAAAAATATCATAAGATGTTCGTGTCTCCATGATAAGTACCTACAGTATTATGAATTTATAAGTAGCAATAATTTATCCGAATGAAACTTGTTTGGGATCGTTTGGTGTTATGTCTTGCGTCTGTCGTTTCGAGTGAGTTTACTTTCGTTTTTAGCACTTTCGATTGAGTGTCTGATTTGAACATGAATTTATTTTGAATTGAATTTTCGGTGCAAGGTTTGGTGTTTGATTTCGATGTGTGGTCAGGTGATGGTTTGATTGAGTTGGTTGATATAAATTGATATAAATTGAAATGTATTGCATTTTTTCGGGGCCAATAAGAGAGTTCGACCGGAAAAATTTACGAAAAAAGATATTGACGGGAAGTAGGAAGCGAAGAGATAATTCAAGCGAATTGGAGAAATATAAAGGGAAATGCTTTCATAATTTTTTATATATTACAGAAATTGAGCTGAAGGAGCTAGGACACTAAAAAAAATTGGTCGTGTAAAAACAGATAAAAATAATCGTTGTGGTCATATGCATTTGACTAACTTCGCTCGAAAACGCTTCGTTGAAGTTGATACAAATCAAACGAGTGGAATAGGTTGGGAACAAAATCTCGTATTACAATATCCTGTTTACAAAATCCCGATTACAAAATCCCGTATTACAAAACACCGTAATACAAAATACTGTAATACAAAATCCCGTATTACAAAATCCCGTATACAAAATCCCAATGTAAAAATCCCGTAGTTTTGCATAATATAGAATCAGGCGCGGCGCCTGAAAGCCCCTATTCTCAAAGGTACCAAAAAACTAAAATCGTTGCTAGAAAAAAGCCTGAAACTAAAAAAATGGATTATTTGAGAAGAATCGCGTACAAAATGTCTTTTTGTTGAAATTTATTCCTAAATAAAGACTTAAATCACTATGTTTTAGTTATTTCATTATGTGAATGAATTTCGTACGGAATTTCGTTCTACGAGATTTTGACTTTCGGGACTTTGAGTTTCAGGATTTTTATATACAGGATTATGTGTTTCGGGATTTTGGAATACGGGAATTTACATACTGGATATTGTGATTCGGGATTTTGTTACGATCTCGAGTGGAATAAATCTTGAAAGAGTGCAACAAAGGATTCCATAGCCAGCGTTATCTTCCAAAACTACACAACAATTAAGGATTGCAAAGCGATTTATAGAAGAATGCAAAGCTTGAAGAGCTGGAGGATTCGGCCGAAAATTGAGAAAAGTGAGCTAGTTGTATCAATTGATGTCAAGACTTTGATTCTGAGTGAGCTCATAGAATAACCGCTGCGGTTCTTTGAGAATTGGCAATTTTGCTACCAAAAGGAGCGTGACATATTTAGTTGATAAACTGCTAGAAACGCTTCGATTTTCGTGGGTGAAAATTATTTCATTTTTATAGACAAGCACTTAAAAGATTCTTAAGTTATTGCCTTTATAAATCCTTTATCACTACATTGGAGCAAGATATTCATGAAAAAACTGGAAAATGAAACAGAAAAATAAGGTTTGCATTCTTGGTTTTGAACGAGATATGTTAGCAGCATCCTGGTTGTAGTGTAAACAAAAGATTTCAGAATATTCTTTCCAGTGGTTTTTGCTTTGAATTTCAAAGCAAATTCAAAACAAAAACACCATACCGATTTTGGATTTGATGGTAGTCAAAAGGGATGAATCCCTTAAGATCAATTTTTGCCAAAAATCTGCACACACTTGGAAAAACACAGCAATTTCATCAAACCTTTGGCAATTTAAAAAGCGGTATTCTACTATTCAATAACTCATCGTCTGTTAACGGCGTGTCTGAACCCAGAACGTTTGCCCTCAAAGATCATGCATGTCAAGATAAGAAATTAATTTGTCGGGAAAATGATGAGGATTCTCAATAAAAAGGACAAAACAGCAATATCAGTTAATTTTAAAGTGAATAAGACACATCTATTAGAATTTCAGAAGTTTTTTCGTTAATTTGCGAGAAGGTTCGGCAAGCTCTTGAACACAGTGACATAAAAGAGGCTCGAATATTAGGTCTAACAAATTACATTTTATGCCAAGTCACGCTAAAGACAAAAAATATTAAGAATAGAAGAGTGGAATGTACAGGAGTGAATGCCCAGAAGGCGAAAAAGTTTACATCGAATGAACAAAGCGCCTAGTTGGTGTCGTAGCGAGAAGCAAAAAAACATTTTCGGGAAGGAATATGTTTTGAGTGTTGGTTGTAACACTGAAGTTTTTAATAATAAAATGTATTTAGTTGCTGTCAAAGGAATTGTGCACCATAAATTAACCATGAACATGGAGAAATCACTTTTCCGGCATTCAGTTAAATTTTTAGGCTACGAGGTCAGTTTGGGTCTACAAGTAGAAGTAATTCTATTACTCTTCCAAGACTCAAACGCTTTGGTATTTTCGTGGATGCCTCCTACTCTTTCATTTGGGCTGCTCTGTATCAAAAATGTCAAAGACCTTATCAAGTCCTCGGTTTTTATTCGGCCAAACTAAGTGGTGCACAGCTGCATGCAGTAAAGTTTATACGATGAAGTTTATACGATGAAGGAAGCTCAGAGATTCACACCATACACAGACCAAAAGCAAAAGTTAGAAAAAGGCTCACTTCTGGTATTCGACATGACCTTGCTTCCAAGTACGTTAATATAGAAATCATTCTTTGTAGTACTCTTAACTTTGCCGTGATAGCTTTGTCCTGGAAAATGGGCAACAAGCTCAGAACTTTTGAAGAAAAGTCCATCCTAGAGTATGAATAAAAGGGCTAAATTACATATGGATCAGATCAAGATATCGATATCTGCGCAGAAAGTATTATATATTTGAGCTCATAATCCTTTGCCTTTGCACCTTTTGTGGAGCTATGTGAAGCTTTGAAAGCTCATGGCGTGCATGAAGTCTTAGTTAAGTGGATACTTGACATGCTGACGCAGAGATTGTTGCTGGTTGAAACTAGATCCGACTGCTATTTGAGGACGGAAGCGACTAATGGATGCCCTCAAGGAGTTGTTCTACTGTTTCTTAGGAGTATGCTATTTGGCCCTCTGTTGAACAAATTACAACAAAAACGTCTGCACGTGCAGCCTTATGGTGATAACATGGCCGCGTTAGCAGTCAGTAAAGATCTGAATGTGATAAAGGCTATTAATTTTTAATCGTGATTCCCTTCCTGTCTATAAATCAGCATAGACAAGTTATGTCGGCTCTGAAGCTTTCCCAAGCAGACAATATTTGATGCGGGAACATGGATCGTTTGCAGAATAAACCTCCGAAACAATTTCATCTGAATATGGTTTGTAGAAATGCACAACGCGCATTGGATCTAATTGACAGTTGGTGTTTGAGGCGCGACCTTACAATGAATCCTGATATAACGAAACTTGCTTTGTTCATCAAGAAAAGAAAACTAGAAGGAATAGCGCTTCCTAAAGTGGAGGATGTAACTCTTAAACTTTCAGATCAAGACAAATATCTTGGAGTAATCTTGGACAAAAAACTTCTCTGGAAGAATCAGATGAAAGTGAAAGCTTAATCATGCCTTAAATGCTTTCGAGCGGTGCAAGAGAGTTCTAGCCACCGCATGGGGTCTAAAGCCTCGTGTAGCTATGTGGGTCTTCGTAACAATCATAAGGCCGATAATCAAGTACACATTCGTAGTGTGGTGGACTATTGTGAACTATTGCATGCTCGCATGAAGTTAGCCACGCTGCAAAGGACTGTGTGCCTGGATATCTGTGGTGTCATGAGTACTACTCCGAGTATGGCCTTTGATGCGCTTCTCAACCTGCCTCCTCTCGACGGTTAAATATAGAGTGTGGCGATGAGCTCTACCCATATACTAACTCAATTTGACCTATGGGTTGGAAACGAGATTGTGGGGTACTATTCTATTAGGAGTTCGATTCGTGAGATTTCCCCGATTCTCACTATGCCCTCGGGCGCTCGAGTGCCTTTCATCGACTTCGAGAGAAGGTGCGGAGTGAATGACCAGCGTTTGCGCATCTCAGTTATCAATACTTTGGCTCTGATGTAACATGTATGCAGAAGATAGCCTCCTTTCTCCTATCATTGATCCTAGATTTTATTAAGTAGTCTGGAAAGCTATGGTAGGCTGGCTATGGTAGTCTGGAAAGCTATGATAGACTTATATTATAATTTTACAATGGATCTTTTGATCTGAGTGTTCAGAATTGCTAGGTGCTTCTCCACCAACCCACACAAGCGCACACACACACAAGCTATCGCTATATACATATGGCTCAGAAATTTTAAGAGAGACTCGATTCAGGAGTGAAGCTTGTTAGAAAATGTGCGAAATGTATTGGAAACAATCAGGCAAACTTATGCGCTGGGGTGACTTGGATTCGGTGGGCACTGAATCAATAATCACAGCTGTGTGCATCATAGAGAAGGATGTAAATAAATATGTCGTTTTTTGAGCTAGAGCTAGTATTTTGTTGAAAAATCCCTGCAAATTCTTCGAAAATTTCATCTGTTGCTTACTCTCAGAATCGTTTTCAAATTCAACATAAGTCCATGTCAATCTACCAAAGATAACATAAGGTCAAATCGAAAGAAAATCAAAATTAGAGAGTACGGAGGAAAAAAAGGCGAAAAAACTGAAATGCGTAAAATGTATTAGAAATCATCAGGCCAACTTAAGTGCTGCAATAAATTTGACATCAGCAGTAATAGACAATTGCATAGTACCTATTTTATAAATGATTTTAAAAATACGTTTGCAATTGTTGTTTTTGCGCACAAGTGCCTTAGGCATGCTTCCAATAATGCAAGTTATATATTGGTGGACCAAATATATGAAAAAAGTCGTACTGAAACTGTTAAAAATATAATATTATTCAAATCAAATGTTATCCGAATTTACTACAAAAAATTAATATAAACGAAAAATAAACACTCTTTTTTTGAGATTGCCGGCAACTAATTCCCTATTCGAATTACAAGTTCGTTCATCAAATATATGCGAAAATACTACTGACAAATACGGGAAAGTACCAAAGCTATGTATTCCAGCTTTTACTCAATAAAACAGTGAAAACAACCATAAACAACACTAAAACCCAATCATGTTAATAACAATTCCCTCACCTTGCCAATAAAACAAACATGTATGCGCTTGATTTGAACGAAAAAAATCCCAATTCCCTGTAAATTAAATTGTTTATTGATTGTTGCACTTTCCAAAACAGGTGATTGGAAAAGAAGATAGAATAATATATGTCTCTTCCTATTCTTTATCAAATTGAACAATTACGCGGAACTAGATCGATAAGATAGGAGTATCACTAATTACAACAGAATTTATTGTCATTTTCTTATCGCAATGAATTTCGCTCGCCCAAACACTAAATAAATAAATACGATTAAAAGTAGCGTAGGCAGTATGCGTCATTCAGATCGAGTAAAAAAAAACTTGAAATTGTATTTTCTGTAAGGGGAAAATCCCCGGTGATATGTTTTTTTATTACAGCAGTTTACTTGCTGTTGCCGTTGACATGAGATGAATTCTATGGTGGGAAGGTACCTATTCGAGCAATGAGTTGCGTTAATAGGTATTCATTTGCGTTAATAATTCCCCCGAATTTCGATGAAACAAAACATCATTCCATTTTTGTTTACTTGTAGCATTTCGATCTTAACTCGCTAGGGAATCCAACGCACTTCAAGTCATAATATTGACATCATAAACATTACTTAGCTTAGTTTATTTTCATATTTATCTTCATCGGTGATCTCGTCTCCCAAACTTAATTTTACTTTTAACAATCAACTATCGATTTTAATACGTTCTTTTCAAAAATTCCTTCAACAAAAAAATATTTGCATAAACCATCCATATTTTCCTCAAAAATCAATTTCGCATTCAACACGTCAATAAACTCTAAAGCATACATACGTATGTACCTAGCCTCTCATCGATATTTAACCACATATTGATTAGGCATTTTTATCGGTATTGGTCTCATTTTGTTGACCTACACGGCACGAGCTGCTAATTTTCGCAATAATTTTGCTGATATCGACCAACTGAATGATCCAGCAAACGAACAGGCATGTACATTGACGCCGCAATTATCTTTCGATTATTCAATAAAATGAATAAAACAAATTAACAAGAATAATAAAAGCAGATAGGAAAAACGTTATTCAATGAAGTTAAGACATCATTTTCGGGAGATGGAATTCGATCTATTTGGATAATTATAGAATTGCTTGACTAGAATTTATTGATTGGTTGGGCATTAGGTCATTTGTCTGTTAAATTGTATGGAGTTAATATAGACGTCGTAGAAAGTGATTTGCAACCTTGCAAATATACATTCATACATATGTATTTGAAATACTTTGTTTAAAATGTTTTCAATATAATTTGCCCGTTAGTGAAACACAACAAAGTTGTATAGTTTGATAAGAAATTAAGTTTTTTTTTTCAAACAAAAAGAGTTCGATTGTGTCATTTTTTGAGTTCGACGCATCAATACTTTGCTATAATATGTGACTAAATTCTTTGAAATTTCACCTGGTGCGAAAAACGTACTCCCAGAATCGTTTTCATATTTAGCCTAGTAATTGTGTTCGACGAAACGATCTGCAGCGAAAATGCCTGTGCAAAATCTAGCCACATAAATTTCCGCACATCGACACCAGGGTGATGAAATTTAAATTTGTATTCGTTTCCAGTTAATTTGATTAACCGTTAACAAAAATGATATTATCGGTATTTTATATTCAAAAAATGGTATTTTATATTAAAAAATGGTATTTTATTTAATTAAAAATCATAAACTTTTTACATTGGCTTTACCAAAATTTCCGCAAACGCAAAGAGATTCAAACGAAATGGTGAGATGTCAAATTTTTCGCACCATTTAAAGGTACCAGGTTCTTTTGATTGAAATCGTACTTACTTACACGTTGCCCAGTGCCATCCCGGAGAGGCTCACTATTTTGTCTTTGAAGACAGTTATTCGTCCTCGCGCACAATAATGACAAGCAAACCGATGCAACAGTCCGTTTTATTTGGATGAAATACAAAAGAAAATGTCAGAGGTAAAGCCAGACAAAAGGATCGAAAAAAATTAAAGTGGAGTCTAAGCCTGCCAAATCACATTATCAAATTACCGAATCTCTGTCAATCTATCAAGAGCCTAGAGCCCATACTCAATATCTACCAAAAAAATTTAAAATTATAATTGCAGCAGAAAAAATGACGATACGGCAGAAAAATGCGTAAAATGTGTTGGAAATCATCAGACCAACTTAAGGCGGTTGTCTAGTGTTTTTTTTTTTTTTTTTTCATAAATAACATCTAAAACATGTATAGAAGACTTGGGTAAAATAATTTTTCGAAATTTGAAGCCGTTGAAAAATTACAGCCGTAAATCGTAGGAGGTATAGAGTGTTACCGTAGGAAGTTTACGTAAACCGTAGAAGGTACACGCTGACTTTCGCATCGAATATGCTCGAGCCCAGCTCCTTACCTGGCTCTTTTGTGTAACTAAATTGTACTAATTGTACACAGTACTAATTGTCAACTAACGGGTACCGAGAACTGTTCACAAACTCAATAATCTGGACTTTCGCTCCGAAGCATCTTCATTCTGGTGCAAAAGTCGTCAAAGTCGCCACATTTCTTGCTGTACTAATCTTCAACGAAGCATTCGAACCTATCCTAAAGGTGACGGAAGTCATGGGAGTAAATATTGGACTACATGCCCAAGCGTTCGTTCATCAACGTAATGATTCTCGCATCGACCGCTCAGAGAGATGCTTGAGGGATTTCGCCAAACAAGCTCGGATACCAAACAGAGAATAGAGAACGGCCTTGCATGACTTCTTTGAAAAAGAGGAAGGTGTACTCTATGGTCCAGGCATAGCAGATTGTATTATGAATTATATACAACAACTTTCAAACGCGTTTTTCTCAAAACACGATATTTTCAAACTGCTACCATGATATCTCAAAAATTATTAGATTGATTCTGCGCAAATTTATACAGCATTTTTATTACGTATATAACTAAAAGTTGACGAAAAATAATTAATATTGCCTCATTACTTTTCATTTTACAAGCTATACAAACCCCAAAAAACCACGTAAAATTGATTTTTCTCTAAAGCGTAGGAAAAAAATACTTCCATCTAGAGCATCAAGTCTCACGATCAAAACTGCGTTAGGTTTTTTAATTTCAGATAAGCAGAACGGCCCGAATTGTGCCAGCAGTGGAGCATCTCTTTTTATATATGTGTTCCTGTTGGGCGATGTATCTTCGACTATTTTGTATATGATGACTTAAAAAGTTACACAAAGTTTGCTTAAATGTTAATAAAAATAATATACAATTTATAAACTATTTAATTTTGATGGTTCGTCAAAAAAAAAAAATCCCCAAAAAAGCCATAAAAAACTGCCTTCACACTAGACGACCGCCTTAAGTGTTATTATGAATCCTACGCCTGAAGTAAAATTCAAACGTATAATGACTTGCATCTTCAAGATGAGTAAAATGTCGATTGTGTTTCAAAAAAGGAGAAATGTTTTTAGGTTAAATTTAAAAAAAGTGTCTAAAAAAAAATGTTGTAGTTTTTTCAATATTTACTACTGGTATCGTAATCACTACTTGGATTTCTTAACAAATATTTCCATTGTAGTTTCATTACCAAATTGAAGCTTCATCTAAAACTCTAGATATTTTCCGAAATGTGCTGCGATTTTGAATGGCTTCCGGGTTCTTCGGCTGATTCACTTTGTTGCAAATTGCCCATGTCGCCAGCTTTAATTATGCTTTCAGACACTAACGTTCTTCAACCACTAGAAAGTTACTTCAAAGAGACTTACACACACTAAATTCAATACTTTAAACTGTCTACTAAGAACCAGGTCACCTCAGCAACGATTAGTCTGTGCTAAGCTGAAATAATATGCTCATTCCAGGTTTTCAAAGGGTGGCCAATTTGAAGCCATAATAATATAATTGTTTAGTAAAACGCGCACGTAAGAGCGCCCAAAACCAACGATAGTAGCTTTCTTTGTACTTTATTCCACGAAAATAACGTAGATCTGGAGGAAAATTGCCTTACAGAGAACCTTCTTGACAGTCAAATTGTATGTCTGTGAAGACTGTGATATACTTAAGCACTAGTAAATGTGATGGCGAAAGCGTGGATGTATAATAGCAGTAATTTTATGCTTCCGTTCGCCATTGAATGTGTTTTGTGCAGATATTTTAACCATGATTATTACCATCATTTGTGTTGATAGTCTTCTTCCTTGCACAACTCTCAAGCTCTCTCTGAACTCTCAAGCTCTCTCTGAACTTTCAAAGTCTCTCTGAACTTTCAAAGTCTCTCTGAATTCTCAGACAGTTGCTTCCCAACCACTATCTTTTTTTGGTTTTATATTTTGGGTATTTTGTAATTTTGCAATTTTTCCCCATCACAGCGCTGTATCAAATATGAGTATTAAGACACTCTAAATTTTTGTTTTCTAATCTCTATTTTCTATTGACATCTCTAGGTACACAATTGTCTTCTGATTTGCATAAACCTTTTTCTTTCAATATGAGAAGCCTGCATCCAATTATTCTCGAAAAGGTTTGAATTCCCACCTTCATTGGAAGGACGAATCCCGATCTCAACAAACGAAACAAACTGTAACAATTTTTCACTGACCTAAAAGTTGATATTATATTCCTTTAGGAAACATTACTTGAACATGTTTATTTCTTGCATTCCATTTTAGGATCTCAAACTACATCCTATACAGTATCATTCCAGAATGATTGGTGATTGGTTGTGAAAAAAAGCAGCACAAGTAAGATGATATGTAATATAGATATGTAATATAATAATGATATTAGCATGTAAAATTACTCGAGAATCAATCGTTATTACTTATCGAGTTTTGCAAACGTAACTTATGAAAGAAAGAAATTGTCAGCTAGATTCTTGCTTAAGCTAATTCTTTAACTAACCTCCCGGATGTCCTTGGGTTAGATTGCAAATTGAAAAGAATTATTTTCTCACAGTAAAGTAGAAGCTCGCCTTCAAAACAAAGTACTTACCTCAACTCATCCGATTCGGTATGACAACTGAAGCCATATTACATTACTCATGGCACTATGTAATATAGCGTGTAGGGCCATACTTTCTGCGCCATGTAATTATGGCGCTGGGAGCCATACTGCATAGCTCAGTGTACTATGTATATTACATAGCGTGTGGGACCATAAATGCTGCGCCATGTTACATAGGACCACGCGCTATGCAGATTCTGACATTATGGCACTGGAGGCCTTATTGCATAGCTCAGATTACTTTATACATAGCGTATGGGACCATCAATAATGCGTTATGTTACATAGCTCTGAGCGCCATGTGGATTTTTTCAGTGTGGAACTGGCAGAATCCAAGAACTTAGTCGCACGTTGCGAGGGGTAAAAGAATAGAGAAGTTACTTCATAGATGGAAGAAAGCAGCTTGATATGTGAAATAGAAAGAATTAGAGACCAAAACTCGTAGAAGACACGGAAGTTCCACCAAACAGTTCAAAGTATACTGCAGCTCCACCAATGCAAGAAGAAGACAGACAGGAGACATGAAATCATATCGCACGTTTGGAATCATGATGAAATGCCAGAAGACTAGTAGAAAGGTTACGGGGGACGAATGCGGGAGCGACCTTGTTATTGCTGAAGGAATGGCGTTGGCCAGAACGTTCGCTATTTAGGGCTGCCTAATTGGATGACATTGGCTTGAGATCCGGACCGGTGGAAAAAATTGTTGGAGGAGGCCAGGATGTATCTATAAAGATCGGACCCCAATTGTAGCACCAATGGTGATGATATTAATACTAAGTTAAATCAGTAAAAAAAGTGGCTATTCAACAGTTTGCATTTCGTCTCGTTTTGGGGGAAAAAAACTTGGAAAATGATGTGTGATTTCATGACTTATGGGATTTGTTTTTTGCATTTTTTCCAGGTGGCGAAAAAAATAGAACCGTCCACGGCTATAAAACATTTATTGTTTTCAATAAAGCAGAAGATAGATGTAAAAAATGTATTGTATGTACTGGAGTTCACCTATCTCCCAAACTACCGGCCATCCCATTCTAAAACTTTTCTTTTATGATAAGCTTTGTTTTGTTATAAAAATAAACAAAATTAATCTGGTCTAAGTTATTCAAATAACGAGGTGAAATGGTTACTTCCGGTTTTACACAGGAAAAAAATTTATTTTTCCAAAATCCAAATTTAAAATTGAAAAGAACACTTGATTTTCTATACTAATCAACATGTTTAATGTTTTTCAAAGTTTTTTTGAATCTCAAAATCGGTTTCCAAAAAAACTGTTTATCAACTTCTTCAATACTTCAGAAGCCCATAGCTCGGCAATTAAACCTCATATCCTCTAGAAGTAAAAAATATGGTGTACCCACATTCATATCCTCTAGAAGTACTATTATGCACAATATGAACGAAATGCAGAACCTTGACTTTTTTTCATTGTCCGCTTCACGTGAAATGCTGCCCCCATATATGGAAAAACGCATTTGATTTTCTCATGTCGCCTTTCTGATTCCTGTTTCAATGTATAGCATTTCCCAGCTAAAAAAAATTCTCTTCTCAAATGAAAAAATCTTGCCTGTGAATTTTCAAAAATTAATACAACTAATGATGCTTATAACATTCAAAGTATACATACTTTACATACGGAAATTCTAAGCTGTACCTGACAGAAAAATATTAGTTTCATATTGGAGATTGTCGAAGCCCATCCATCTTTGACTCTAATGCAGATAAAAGGTAAGTTCATAGATGAAGGCTTCAGTCTGACCAAGTCCACCATAAGCAGAGGTCTGCAAAGACTTGCAATTACTCTCAAGAAGGCCTCAGTTGAAGTGAACCGTATGAATTCGGTGGAGTCCATTGAGAAACGTAAAAGTTTTGCATTAAATTTCAGTTCCTGGGTACTCGACGATCGCGAACGTCTTATTTTCATAGATGAGTCTGGGTTCAACCTGCATCTATGTCGGATTAGGCCTCGCTCGAAAAAGGGAACACAGGCAGTTTCAACTATTCCAACAGTTCGCGGAAGAAACACCACTTTTGGGCTAGCATTGAATAGCCAAGGCGTTGTCTATTCCAAAATTATAGCTGCTGCAGCAAGCAACAGCTCAAAATTTTGCGACAAGTTTGTTTTCATGCGAGATTAAGTTTTTTTTTCATTTGGGAAAAGGGTTTTTTCAGCTTAGAAATGCTATATTAGAAATTTTCGAAGGATATTCGTGCTGATTTCTCAATCTTGACTTTACCACCACGTCATTTTTATAGTTGCGTCACGATTTTCAATGTTCATCTTCAGGTCCTCAAAACATTGTTTCCACTGTATCAACCCCTTGTATATCTTGGCGTAACGTGCGTTCATAATACATGCGACTCAGGCAGGCTCATCTATTCTATATTCTTTGAGTTCAGCAATCTGTTAGTCCCGCATGGTTGATGTCTAATGTCAGCTATGCACTAAGGGCCATCATCGGCCACTGCAATGGTCGCCATGATGACCACTATGATAAAGTTGGGCCAGTCATGATTTTTTGGTTGCGCATGATGGCCCGCTTTGAAGTGTGTGAAAAATCGCTTCGAAAGCCGTCCTTGGCCATCGTCATTTCCATGCTCCGCCACTGTCGGCCACTACAAGCCGCCGTCCGTCTAGACAATGGTGATGGCCGTATGGAGCACATGATGGCCCATGTTGTAGAGGCGACATCAAGTTTGTATAGATTCCATCCTCAAAATCAAACAAACTCCAAAAACAACGATTGTTTTAATTCAATTTTCTGTGCTTTCCGTTTATGTTTCTTTTTTTAATCTTGGATTGTGTTAATTACTTTTTATTTATTTATACATTTTTTGGCATTTTGTTTTGTTGTGGTCTTATTGTTTTTTTTTTCTTATTTTTCACATTTGATTTAGGGTAATTTCATGGAAAATCGACCAATTTTCAGATAATTTTTGAACTCACCTCCTTGGAATTTGGAAACATTTTGTTATCCAAAAAGGCTGGTGAGCTAATTATTGAAAATGAAATATTTTTGGAAAATATGGTGTTTGCGAAAATATGGCCTCTTGAAGTTTTCGAGAAACGTCGGTACGTGTTGCATTCAAAATATTGTATAAAATCTTCTACTTTACGTAGAGCCTTCAAATATGGCGTGTTGGAAAGGGTAAGGTGTAGATATCCTAGAAAAAATAGTGCGAGAAACATCCTGGCCAAAAAGGGTAAAAAGGATCATTACGGTGTCCTTTATCCTTGAATATTTCAAAATGCACACCTTCGATTTTCTTAATTTTTTTATATATTGTAAACATTTATATAATCTACAAATGCGCAAAATTTCAAAGTGGAGCTCGTAAAAATACAGTCGTAAGAAATTTTTAAAGAAGTGGAATACTATAACTGCCAAAGAAAATTTATAGAAAATGGTACCGAAACAAGGTAAAACTTACAAAATATGGTACGAAAGAATTTTATGTTTTCAAAATAGATTTAAAAACTGTTTTGTAATGTTATTTAAAGCCTGCAGAACCGTAGAACGTAGAAACGTAGAACGATCTGTATAAGTCCATTTCTTATAACTAATACCACTGACGGAATTTTTATCAAATTTTTTTTTACATGTACTTAGAATAACGGCTGATCCAGGGCAATCCTGGCAGCTACTAAAATGCCAATCTGTTTGTAAAGCAGAGCATATCATCAGAGATAAAAAGTCCTTATAATTAGCCAAGCTTATATCAGAACCCTTTGTTAGAAAATTTATTTTTGGTCCTTTAATTATTAATTTAACATTTTGATGTATAATGCATACACAGAATGTGTCCCCGATGCTTCCGCTAAATTGAAGTATTTAGTCAGTTTGCTGTTTGCTGCAGTAGAATGATGCTATGCATACTTGTTCGCCTTTTCGGGGAAGCATAACCTCATCTAGTTTTTTTTAATCATATATGGGGTTGCGTCAGGAAATTCGGACACTACTTTGGCACGTTATCAATTCGTCCACAAAAGTGATAAAAGTAAACACTTTGTTTGCTTTTCTTCAGCTTTTGAATATTCTTCTTTGATATTATTTACTATAGATAATTCATTATATGTTATTATTTCTTCTGTGGGTAGTTCCTGCTTTGTTTTAAATGCATTTTTGGACAGTACGCTACAAATGAATTTTCTCAGTTGTTGCAAACAATTTATATTCTAGTGTTTGGTCTATTAGTTACAGAAAGAATCGAAGTACTATTCCTTTTAAAAAATAAAAATTATATAAATAATTACCCATAACTGAGGAATACAAGACCTTGATTTTGCGAAAAAACGCAGAGCCACCATCAAGTTATTTTATATCAAACATATATTGTAAGTTTCACATTGTGCCGGTACCATTTTCTTTAAATTTTCTTTGGCGGTTATAGTATTTCGTAACCTTCAAAATTTCTTAAAAATGTAATTTTACGAGCTCCACTTTGAAATTTTGCACAAATGTAGTTTACAATATATAAAAAAATTAAGAAAATCGAAGGTGTGCATTTTTAAATAAAAGACACTGTAATGATCATTTTTATCCTTTTTGGCACTATTTTTTCTAGAATATCTACACCTGACCCTTTTCAACAAGATATATTTGGAGGCTCTACATAAAGTAGAAGATTTTATACAATTTTTTGAATGCAACACGAACCGACGTTTCTCAAAAATTTCAACACGCCGTATTATCGCAAATATTAGATATTTTTTTAAAAAAATTTATTGGTGCACATAACTCAACTACTTATATTCACAGTGAACATTTCATTGAAATCTGACGATAGCGATCAAAGACCGTTGGTCGAATTTCCGTGGAATGACCCTTTATTAATTCTCTTATCTTTTTATTTTATTCGTAAAAAAGAGAGAAAAATCTCTTTCATATGTTGTTTTTTTGAGATTATGTACAATAACTGGGAATGGCTTTATTGTATTTGACTTACCAAATAAATAAATAAGATATTTATTATTATATCTTTTTAGTTTAACCTCTGCAATAACAATTTTTGAAGCATATTTGAATTTTTGGTATACATTTATGTATTATAATGCTCTAAGTAAGGACCTTCTTAAAATCATATCGATCCAATTGTTGAGAATCAGCTACAAAAATCCTTGAAAACATTTAAAGTATGTCCCTTTTCCCAATTGAAAATTCACACAATTTTCAACAGCTTCAACCTGACAAACATTCTCATCAGATCCTCTTGAAAATTGTGTTCAAGTTTAACAAACCATTCTTTTCTTTATGTCCCGTTCTCGCGCACCACACTCACAATACACATAAATCATTTTGCTGTTCTATGAACGCTTGTTGACCTTTTACAAGAATGTGTGTAGGTGGTTCTAATAAGGAAATGTAAGGACGCACACTAAATAATAATATCGATAGGATTTAAATAGTCTATATTGGCGGCATGAAGTGCTTTCGAAATTTTTCGAATTGTTAGTAAAGAGAAAACTGGGATTGGGAGTTTGCGCAGGACATTGGGTTGTGTCTCTTTACTTCCTGGCACATTATCTGAATGCAAACAACCTAAGTGTGACTCTCTTTGATTGCTTTTTGCGCAAACTCCATTGATCCTAGAGAACTAATTGGATTTTTCAAAAGAGAAAAACCACTTCCCCATGATCCTGGAAGTGCAACACCCTAACGTTGTTCGCAGTGGTCAAGTCTCTAGTTGCTGAAAAACGTAAAATCTAACTTCCAGGCGATATATAACATTGCAAGCGAGATCTTTTTATGCGTATCGAGTCGGATGCGAAAAGCAAGTTTCTATCGTCGAATTGATCCAGTTAGCATTTCCAATTGCCTTGTGAAGCATGCGATGCCCCAGTTTTTTGTGTACAATTACGGAGTTTTGGCACAGTTTTTGCGTGTGGTACTCGCATGCTTTGGAGCACTACTGTGTGAGGCTGCGTTGTTGTTGACACACGCGGTCTATGTGATTGCTTCCATAGAATGGTGGAGTCGACTCGGCTCGGCTCGACTCTTCCATGATAGTAGCGTGGAAAGAATCGAAAAGCCGTAGACAACTTCGACTAAAGAGTACAAGCAGATTGGAGATTGGAGTAGCAACGGCGTAAAGCCCGATTATGTTGATGGGCTTTTGGGCTTCTGCTTACTCAATGACGACTGAGGACTGACGACGACTCCAAATCGATGCTAGCTATCGAGTCAGTTATGCTTGAAACGCGAAAAGGTTCGGTCCATGTTATCGTTATTTTCCGACTCGTTTTCGGGACCATTTAGGATTTTCACTAAGAAGCCAGGCAAGGACAACGAAGACGAATTGTGATTGTTCGAAAATATCTACGCATCGGTTTCGAGGTCGATCTGAGTAGTTCGCAAAAACATTCGTGAATTCATCTTGCTGTGTTCAAACTCGTCCGGGCTGTAAACTCTTCTCAATCAACAATTCCAGTGATTTTCCCATCGAACATGTGCCACATTTCAATTGACTTCTGAATTCAAATCGTAAATGCTGGCGTTGTCCTTTTGCGTTCGTTGCCCATCCGTTTGCTAACGCAAGCAACTTTAATGTTGAGTAGTTTCCGTTCAAGCAGAAATTTGTAATTCGTATTCGAAGGCGAGGTCAATTTAAAAGTTTTTCCAAGACCACGGGAAAAACTGCGACGATTGTAAAAATTATCATCAAAACAATTCGCGAAAAAAACGCTTGCTCAACGCACGTAGAAAACGAAAACGAAACCGTAAAACGACAGTCACTAGGAAAAAATGGTTCAAATGACTCGACATTTAAATGTTACATATATTTGCAAAAAGTGAAGGGAACTCAAACTCGACAACGACACAGTAGTGGCTGCTAGTAGTAAAACAGCTTATTGTGAGTGGCGCTAGCTGGAATTTATTGTTGAATTGTTGTGAACTGGTGGAGCGCTTTGAAGGCTGAGTACACTGTAAAGTTGGTTGGTTCCCGGTAAGCATTACAACGGCCAATACAAGTCGCGACGGTTCACTTTGATAGGCAATGGTCTGGTAAATGGACATCTGGGTGCAAGCGGTATTGTACGACCTGATCAAACTCGGTTTGAACCAACTACAGCTTCTGACCAGTTTTGTCAAAATTAAATTCTGATCGGAGTAATATCGTAACCGCAAACACATTCATTCAACCTCTCTCAGTTGCATCGGAATTCGCGGCAATCGTTTTTCCTCAGTTTCCTCGGAATGATTTCCGTTTCCTAGCTAGCTATTCGAGCATATACGGCTTTCGAGTGTGTACTAACGGAGTTTTTCCTATTCCGCATAGTGGCAATTTAACAGAGAAATCAAACAAAACGGTCTAGTGTGATGCCTTGTTAAGTGATTGTTGTGAAAGTTTTACCGTCTGTATCGTATAGTACGGGCTGTTTTTGCTGATCGGTCTGTTGCATCTCTCGTCCACTGCTAACTGGCTTTAGCTATAGCACTCTTAACTGGATGACCACCGCTGATTACTGATTTTCCCCGCTCAGATTTTCTCACCGGCTGGCATTCTTCGTTTTTAGTTGGGCTGCAGCTAAGTCGTTTCTACACTACTTTCGTCCGGAAAGCGAAGACAGACACGGGTAAGAATCGAACTAAACTATTATGATCAAGCTGTTGCACCAACTAGGCTAGCCAAGCCAATAAAGAGCTAATAATGTACATTAACTAGCCAACAACTTCTTTAATGTTGGTTGTGCAATAAATTTACGCTTGACTCGCTCACGTATGTATCTAAAGACTCGTACTCTACCATTAGAGGCTCGTAGCGCTTTAGTGACCTTGGTTCTGCTTCTTTGGATGGTTAAATCTCAGCAATTAGATTGTTATGACGGACACAGCAGTTTTTCTACTATAGGATCATTGCCGTAAATTGTATGCTAAATATGCGGAAACCAATTCGAAATACTTCAGTCAAATGCCAAACAATGCTCCCGGATCATTTGAATTAGAGCATTTTACCAAAAATATTATGTGATTTCGTTATCAATTTGCGAAATTGGTTTTTTTTGATAAAATACTTCTTTATTCGATGGATTTGGCCTTGTGATTGCATTTTTACTATGCATTTCGTTGATGGTTTTGAAATGCTTTAATTGATGTTAGCTATGAAAAATTATATAAAATTTGATAACATTTCGAAAAAATCGTAAAAAATATGCTTATTAATTGCCAATCAACTGAAAAACTGGTCTGGTTTACAAATTAAATTAATATTTGATGGAG
Organism: Nemotelus nigrinus; assembly: GCA_947369275.1. NCBI lineage: Eukaryota > Metazoa > Arthropoda > Insecta > Diptera > Stratiomyidae > Nemotelus > Nemotelus nigrinus. Next base: position 151,216,964 of record OX376373.1, read on the forward strand.
ATTGCCATATGGTTCAGGCCAGATGCTTTAGATAAATTTGTGAAAATGCGATACGGGTTGTTAACTTATTTGGATGGAATTTTGAAATTTGAATCGTGATATTGTTTAGATTCCTCAAATTCTTTGAAAAATTTGAAATATATGTTACGAATTCATTTTCAATGGTAACTTTTGTCGTTTATTTTTATTCATACCTGTTTCTATTTTCTTATTTTACAATCTTTCATCGGGAGATTTTCTTTCGGCAGCTTGTGGTTGAACGAATACTCATCGTGATTCACTATTATCGAATTGGCAATTGTTTATGTATTTTGCGATTTTTATATGAAATTCGCAAACAAAAATGCTTTGCAGTATTTCATTAGTATAAATGTGAAATAAATTTTAATGAGCATTTGAAGAAGTAATTCTTATGAAGTTTAGATCATGTTTCGTTGAATGTGACTTATTTACTGTGCTTAAGATAATCTAAAAACTTTTCAGTGTGAAATAAATTTCGCTACAAATTATTTTTAAGAATTACACATAAACAAAGTTCAAACCCACAGTGGGCGCCACTTTGGTTGACTTAAATTTCTGATCTAATAAATCGAAATCTGCAGTTTTTGATAATAAAAATGGTTCACTCAAGCAACATTATTTTTTTCTCGGGCTCCTTTCATTAAAGATTCTTTTATTCGTTAAAATAATGTAGAAGTCACAAGAAAAACATCTGCAAATTCATTTAAAGAGAAATGACAAAGCTTGACCTTTTCTCTGTTGAATTTGTGATCAAGTCTGAAGGTTGATTTAAGGGTAGAATAAAGCATTTGAACTAAAGTTGCCGCTATTTAAGAAAATTCGAACCTTAACGTATAGGCTGACGTTATTTTATTTTTCAATGTATATATTATTGCCTGTCCCAGTATTTTTCGTGTTAAATTCAAGCATTTATAGGCCCATGAAAGCAGATTATTTAGGGTCGGCAGTGGTTTATTTGTAACAATAATAGGCGTGTTTTTTTGCTCCTCTATCCAGTAGAGAATAGGATATATGCATTGGAAACAACAACAATCCTGTCCCAGTGAATTCACTAGTACATAAATTCTATTCCTCATTTGTAGTTCACGTGCTGAACTATAGAATGTGCTGATAGAACAAATAAAAGCTCATGAGAAGTTATTTTTTTTTCTGTGAGGTGGCTTTGAGTTTTTCATGGTTATGTTGAATGTTTTGGTAGTTAGGAAATTAGAATAAGCACTCATAATGTATAGAAAGCTAAAAGAAATAATTTTCTGTTAGTTCTTTTTCTATTTTCTATCGATTGTGGTAGTGTATATTCGTTATTTTCTTTCTTTATTTTCAGCTGTTGTGTGGTACCACAGCAAATGCAGCAACCTATGTCAGTCTTAGCGAAAGCACTGTTGTTTTATACTAGATCGTTGTTTTTGTGGCATAGTTCTATTCTGCTCTGTACCGGAGCAAAAAAACGCACCTAATGTTAACTTAATTTAACGAGGCTACATTGTTCTGCTTTTTGTACATTCATTCATTGTGTTTTTACCCTACAGCCTCAAATTTATTTTGATATATATTCAATAATTTTCAATAAGACGAAGTTTCAGGACGTCAAGCCTAATCAGGCCTTATTGTGTCAAAGACCTAATTGTTTTTGTTTTGCCAAAAATTACAGTCTTCCTTCATAATTTGCCAATTCTACTTTTAAAGCATTTATTAATATAAAAGTTCTTCATCCCTTCATGAAATCTGGCACAATTCTTTTGACTCGCTGGTCAAAAGAAATCTGGCACAATTCTTTTGACTCGCTGGTACATTTGATGCCAAATTAGGACCTCCTTTCCATTTTCTCACGAAATTAATAGTTATTTTCCCACTTTTTCATCACATTGTAAAATTATCACCCGGACAATATGGAAAAATTGCACTTAAAAGCAAGCTCATCATCCATAAGTACACTCGGCCAAAATTTCGGCAAAAAGCGTTATCATTGACCAATTGAAGCCAAATTTGAGGTTCTTTTTATATGTTTTCACATTTTTATTCAATCGATAGTACTCTTAGCTGTCTTTGTTTTTATCACCTTTTGTTCACCTTTCACACGCTTTTTTCTTTTCTTGAACGGGCTATTGAAGCTTCTGATCTTTTTTTTTCTGTTTTTTAACCCCGACCTATCTACATTTTCTATGACATTCATTACAGTTTTTTTTGGCAGTTTTAGTTTAGCAAAAAATAGAAATTTAAGTAGATGCATTTTTGATATTTTTTCATTATTGGAATTGACAGCACATCATCAATTTGCTGGATTAGTTCAGTGTCCATAATTAGCCAAAGAAAAATGATGGAAAATTCAGAGGGACGGGCTTTACGTATGTAAATTATGAATACTCAATTGTTTTACAAGCTTTAAATTATTGTTGAGGTCTTAGTTTAGAGATTCTGGCTTGTTACTTCGACAGAAATGGAATCAACTACAAAGTTTTATATTATTTTGCGGTAACATAACTCAATACATCAAAACAACGAATAATAGGCAAAAATATTATTCCTGTGTCTGTAACATTCTAGGCCTGGTGTTATATACTTATTACGCAGCAATTTAATAAACATAAAACATTAAAAGCAGCACACCTTTTGACATAACTGTATTTTTTTGAGATATTTTTTCGTAGTATTTGAGTCTCCATGAAAATTGAAGAAAATTCTTACTTCCGCAAAAAAGAATGAAATGCCCAGACTCTTCTCTCCTGGATTTTCAGTAAATTTACTATGGACTAACACTAATTTTACCTAATTGTCAAAAAATTTAGCAAAGTTGATATTATTATTGCCCTTCTTGATAGAAATATTTTCCTCCTTTTCGAAATATTTTCCTCCTCCTATTGCCAATCTTACACGCAATTTGCGTGTAAGATTAAATAATGATCCGGTGCAGATCATTTCAATCCATTTATTTTAAGCATGCTCTTTCCTCAGATAAATTTTTCTCAAATAGTCGGGTATACAAATGAGTTGTGTTTGACTAAATTTTTCATCTGGGCTATCTTTAATTTGTACGTATTCATATTTTATTTTAGAGGGAAAAAACAGCTAATTAAAAGAATTTACGTACTCACTGAAATACCTTAAAATATATACCAAAAACAGGCTTATTGCCATATTTAACATAACAGTATTTTTTTTTCGTGAAAATCAACTTAAATAGTTAACATCAGAGCCTCCATAGTAAACCTTAAAAAATCTCGGTGGCAAGGAGCTATAACCAACAAAGCTTATAAGCTAATTTGATGGGAAAAACTTGAATATTCCTTTTTTAGGCATATTTTAGGTCATAATTGTTTAAAATAATACTTTTCGATTAAAAAACTAGAAAAATTACGTTAAAAAGTTTAAAAGTGGCATATATTACGCAGAAAACAGTAATTACCATATCTGCCGTCACTTAGCTAAAAAACAGCAGAAATTGGGCCAATTTCAACGATTAAAAATGTAAAAAAAAAACAAACGTGACTACAAGTGATGCGAAAAAATTTTATTCCAGTGTAATGCAGAGAACCTAAAGTTTATCATATTTGCAACAAACAGGTGAAGCAAAATATATTGTACAGGCGTACTCCGATCTACGACGTTTCAATTTAAGTTGTTTCACACTTACGAGGACATCACTTTTCGATTCACACCCAGTAACTCGGTTAGCGATGTTTTTGCCCCGCACTTATGGTGTTTTCGTTTTGAATATGATTTCTGCATTGAAAAATTGTATATTTTTACCGTTTATAGATGTTTCCAGTCCACAGATTAGTATGATTTGTTTTACGTCGTTGCAAGTTACGTCGCTTTTTCCAGGAACGTAACACTGTCGTAAATCGGGGTACCCCTGTATTAGCTTCTATTTCTTACGCATAGTCAACTTAATAAACTCTCAAAGTCAAAACAATCTCTCTAGATAAGAAATCCTGGTACAAAAATGTATAATGATGTTAAGGAAATCTCATAGATTCGTCAAATTTTTCATATCCTTTTTAAAAAAAGTTGTAGTTTAATACTAATAAGGCTGTGTTTACATGAAGAAACAAGTAGTTGGTTGCAGAGTACTTGCATGTTTTAGTTAATTCTGAATTGCATCTATGAACAATGAATCATTAGAATAGTTTCTACTGTTTTTTTTTTCGAATGAATTGATGTACACTACGTAGATGAAAAGCTCACGAAATGTAAAAACATTGAATACTTTGAAGGACTATTGTGTGAAAAATGGGATTGGCCTATTAAGGCAAATTTTGACTATTATATTTTCCAGATTTTGCAGGGGCGTGATAATTTTAGTATATTTGCTGGCCGACGATATAATACCATATAGCGAAATACTTGTGTTTGTAAATTGAACGTAGATTGAAAGTGAGTTGAAGTTTTTTCATGTTCCAATAAAGTTTGCTATTAAAAATTCGCTGAAAGATAGTTGACAGCCCAGCAGTTGCTCGAGCAGTGGCTTTATAAAAAAATTTGCTCCGAAAACAGCATATGACCATAGACGCTATTTAAAATAAAAATATCCTTAAATAACCAAAATAATTCAGTACATTTTATAGGGTTTTGTCAAAACCTTTCAAGGATCCGTAAATATAGTATGGCAGATCAATGTCGTCTAGCTCATCTCTGTAGCAAATACTGAACTCACTACCGACTTCAAGAGATCACATTAAGCGTTATTCGGGAGCAGTTTCAACTGAAACCTTTCTTTAGGTGTAATACTTCAGTTTACTTTGTTCTAGATCGCTTTAACGTATTCCGCGTTTTTCATAAGAATTTTTTTCAAAAAATCATATATTTTTATAAAAACAACCTATCTATAAAAGGAACTTCGTTTCAATATATTTCGCGTAATTTTGGAAATTAGAGAGTCTAGTCTGTAAGAAATTCGCTATTAATCTAAGCGCTTTTCAATCATTTACAGAATGTTCATTAAATTAGAGAGAAGAAAGCTTTGAAACAGATATAGCATCAACAAATTTGATTCCCAGTGGCTCTCATACAAGCAGCAACGACGATTGTCCTCTTGTTTTCACTAGTAGTCGAACTCTCCACTTTTGCGACTTGACTTAAAAGTTTGATTTGGCGTGAATTGATATTTTTTTTTCATTTAAATTCTAACACATAAACAAATTAATTTAGTTTATATTACATTGAATGAAGTAATTTTTTGGGCTAGTTTCCTCTCGATTTCGATAATTTATTTTTTGGTGTTCTTATCTGTGCTTTTTTCCTTTGCAGAGTAACTTCGCAACCTTCAAAGACCATTTTCTTTTATTTCTTTTGGTTCACTTTTGACCGCTTTTCTTGCACCTGTTATATTCTTTATACATATATGTTAAAAATAATATTTCGCTAGTGCAGTTCCTTGACTTTTTCGCTCGTGTGTAAAGTATTGTAGTAAAAGAATATGAAGAAATGTTAATTGTTTATTTTCATGGCTTTGACCTTAATATCCTGAAAACTAAGAAACGGTTTCCACTCTAAAAAAAAAAACTGCGGCTAAACTGCATGCATATCCACGCAATTCAGATCTTAACTCAATTGCTATCAATTTAAAAGGAGTGACTTGCATGTTGGCTGACATTCTCGGGATAAGGACAAGTAAAACCTGTAAACATGAGATTTTGAGATAGCTTGTTATTTTTTCAAGCTATCACTGAGGTCAGTATTTTCCATGGCTGCTATGAAAATTATAATGGAAAATTGAAGCATAGCTAATTGCATCTCTCATAAATAGTTTACATATTACGGTCATTCCATTACTCTTTTTTTTATTACATAGGATTGGGATTGCTTTACTCTTTACTTAGATTTTACTCTTCACAATGCTCAGAAAAATTAAAACGTTTCTGAAATATAAAATTACCAGCTTTGTCTACTCTTGGGCTCGAATATGGGCTGGGCTAAAATATTATCAATTTAATGCAGTTTACTCAGTCACATCTTAAAATAAAGCAAGTATCGAAAACTTCAATTCTGACTTTTCATCCTCCAACGCCATATTTCAAACAAATGATGGAAAGTTGAGAAGATGGAGAAGTTTTTAAAATAATTTATAAAATTGTAATATAACATATTTGATACCAATTTTACTGTGATACAAATTTTTATCTGAAAATTACTGTACGATAAGCCATAAAATAAAAGCACTCAAAAGTATAACTATTCATTTATATATTTTGTTACGTTTTTATATATATTTATTTTCCATTGTATTCCTATTTAAAAAAAAAAAGTCCTTCAAAAATAACTCACTTAACAAAAAGCTAGTTTTTGCACCAAATAGTGTTCAATGAAAATACTTTCCTGCATTGAATCACCAAATAATCCTTCATGATTTATTCAATGACAATCAAGAGAATCAAGTTTGCTCGAGTGTCACTTCAATACTGCGGTATGCGACTTGTGTTTTTACTGATGTCTTAAAGATCAGCAAATGTATGGAAAATAAATCGACATCTTTCATATGCTGTTCCTTCTATAATAGCAATGGAAAACCATCAAAGGGAATCTCCGGAAGTTTTTGGAAAACCATAATATAATAAATCTCTCAATTTTCTTGAAATAATAATAATAATAATAATTTTTGTCTACAAGGCACATCATCCAAATTAAATAACACTAAGTTCATATTTCGATTCATATTAACTAAAATTAACTAATTCCATATGATCGGTAAATATATAATCCAATTATGAATGTTTCATTAGCTACAAACATTTATGCAATTCAATAGTTGGTTAGAACTGGTGGTCTAACGATTTTAAAATGTGATTAAAATTTGCTTAAAAATCCATACGTTTTGAAAACAGCGTGGGTATATAATTGCACCGAACGACCTTATCAGCATTTTAAAAACAAAAATACATGTAAAAGCATTCAAGTGAAGTGAAAATATTTCATGTTATGTATGTATACCAATTGTCATAGTAGGTATGAATGCAATGCTTTGTTTTTTTCCCCTACACGTTTAACATTCTATCAGCCGGTGAATTTGATGATAAATGTTTTTTAAATTTGAACACGGGCCAAGCTTTTTGATTGAATAGTCACTTCCTGATTATGATATAAAGTTTTATTTGGTAAAATCATGGAAATGAACCTGAATATTTTCGCGAATTTACTAATATTTTTAATGTAAGAGATAAAGAGATAAAGTACATTCTTGTGATTTTATCTACAAAAAACTGTAGATAATGGTGTCTTTTTCTCGTAGTAGTGTCTGGAAAAATTCAAATATGTTAATGCGAACTCTTTTCATGGAAAAAATTAACAGTTACACTGCAATATATGCCAAAAAAAAAACTAGCGCCCAATGTGGGTTGGATGGCTATTCACATTCCTTTACATTTTTTCTTCATTGTGTGGACAATAAAGTTCCTGATGGTGAGATGTTACAAAAATATATGCACTAAAATTAAATTATACTATTAATGCAAGGATTTATGGGAAACAAATATTGAAGAAAGCGTTATTTTGCGTTTGTTTATTTTTCTATACTTTACGACTGGAAAATCTGAATTTTCTCAGATAAGCACCTGCCATTAAAATTTCCACTAATAAAATCTTATCCAGCAAGTATAAATTTACACAAACCTAAAACACCAACAAGGCGGTCAAGGTACACATGATTACTTATACTTGCTGTCACGATTCTCAGTGTATGTATTTTCCGTACCAGTAGCACAGTTAGCATAGCGAAACGAACAAAAATCATGATAGATTAAATAACTTGGAATCCAAGCACGCAAGAAAAAACTTTTTAGCATCAAATAGCAGCAGAAATTGCATAACTGTAGTAGTAAAGAAAGACACGAAAACCGCAATTATTACCATTAGGTTAGGTTAGGTTAACGTGGCTGCCGATCTTCAGAGGCCTGACGACCAGCACACATAGGCACAGAAGAGGCCCGTTGTGATACCACAATAATTTTAGTGACTCTCTTCTACTCACTAAAGTCAGGAAACCATTTGCTTCCTTTGAGAAACCGGACTATCCCCTTTAGCTCTACCAGGGACAGTTCCGTCAGGTTTGAGAGAAAGGGTGCACCAAGTGCCGCCAGTCTTCTCCTTGCCAAAGCCGGACACTGGCACATGAGGTGAAGGACGGTTTCCTCCTCATCCTCAGAGCCACAGCTCCGACAGAAGTCATTAAACTCTACGCCCAAACGTTGTGCATGTCGTCCTATGAGGCAGTGGCCCGTTAGAACGCCCACAGTGCAACGAAGGGCGCTTCGAGTTAAGCCTAAAAGCTGCCTGGTGCGATGCGCATCCATGGATACCCAGGACTGCCTTGTTATCACACAGGAAGATTCATCTGCCCAGGACTTCTTAGCGTCCTCAAGATATTTTTGCCTTATGGCCAGTTTGACCGATGTCATCGGTATACCTATTGAAAAGGAGCAAGAGACGTCAGGTAGCAAAGTTCCAAGCCTTGCTAGCTCATCGGCCTCACAGTTGCCCTGAAAACCCCTATGTCCAGGTACCCAAATCAATTGAACAACCGAATGTCTCGACATCTCCCTAAGAGATGCACGGCATTCAGCAACAATCTTGGACATTGTACAAGGACCAGCAAGGGAATTAATAGCCGCTTGGCTATCTGTGAAAATACCAATATTGACCCCGAATATTCGATTACACAGAAGCCAGTCGACTGCCTGATAAATAGCTACCACCTCCGCCTGAAAGACACTACAGTGGTCTGGTAGACGGAGGGACAGCTTGAGATTCAGCTCATCTGAGTATACACCACTCCCAACTCTATTGTTTAGCTTTGAGCCGTCAGTGTACACATGGATAAGCCCATTATCAAGGGTGATACCATCACACCATTCCTCCCTGCATGGAATGCGAGTTGTAAACTCCAAATCCAGTATGCATTGAGGGGCGTTGTAGTCAACAACCGCTGGTGCGGGTACTCCCTCGACCAAGATCCTCGCATGACCGAACTCTGTCCTATTCCATGCTGAGATACAGTTTAGTCTCACAGCAGCAAGATTAGCTTGCTGTGAGATCAGTAGGTTGGTTGGAAGCCAATGTAGTAGCACAAACAGTGCCTTAGTAGGAGTGGAGCGGAGCGCTCCAGTTACCTGTAGTGCAGCCATTCTTCGCACTTTTTCAAGCTGTCCTTTGCAGGTAGCCTTAAGAGCAGCCTGCCACCAGAACGCCACCCCAAACAACAGAATTGGTTCCACCACAGCAGTGTAAAGCCAAGCAACAGTACGAGGCTGCAATCCCCAACTCGCCCCTATGGCCCTTTTGCAACAGTAAAGTGCGTTGAAAGCCTTCCGAGCTCTTTCCGCCACATTGTACGTCCATAGTAACTTCGAGTCAAGGATCAGCCCTAAGTATTTGACCTTCTGGCTCAAGTTAATGGAGACCCCATTCAATTTGGGTAACTCAAAATCAGGAACTTTGTACCTCCTTGTAAACAGCACTAGCTCCGTTTTATTAGGATTCACATTCAAGCCGCACTCACGACTCCAACGCGAAATAATGTCAAGAGAGTGATTTAACCTCTCCGATAGCGTAGATAAATACTTTCCCGACACTGAAACAGCTATGTCGTCTGCGTAAGCAATCACTTTGCAGCCGGCGCGGTCCAGCTTCCTTAGAAGAGTATTCACCGTGATGTTCCACAGCAGGGGAGAGAGAACTCCACCCTGAGGTGTGCCCGTGCTGACTCCTCGTCTTACGCTGACATTACCCAGCGTAGAGATTACAACTCTACTTTTGAGAAGCTGCACAATAAAAGCAACCAACCGTTCATCCACATGCAGCACCGAGAGAGCCTCAACAATTGCGTTAGAATTAACGTTGTTGAAGGCCCCCTCTATGTCCAGGAAGACAGCAAGCGTGTATTCCTTTAGAGCAAGAGATTTCTCTACTTGCTCAATAAGGACGTGAAGAGCGGTCTCAACAGACTTACCTTTGGTATAAGCATGCTGCGACTGCGAGATCAGCATAGGATCGACTGATCTTTTAATATGGTAATCAATTATCCTTTCCAAAATCTTTAGCAGGACGGAGTTAAGACTTATTGGACGATAGTCCTTCGGCTTAACATGCGTAACTTTTCCTGCTTTGGGAATAAACACCACATTTCCCCTGCCCGTGGGTGGCTTACAAGCTTCCCTAGACGCGAAGTTGAGAGAACTAGTAAGGGTGTCAACTGCCTTATCCAGTTCATGATAGCAGTCAATGCTCTTAGGAACACTTTCCAGTGAGGATCGAATTAGAGAATTAAAAAGCTTCCAGTCCGTCCTCTTTCTGTTAATAAAGGCTACCTGCTCGGCAGAGCTGCGGCCAGCCACGTTGTACGATATGTACCTGTGATCAGAGTAAGAACACTCTTGTAGAACCCTCCAGTCACGGAGAAGTTGCGAGTGCCGCCCACTAATCAAGGTAACGTCAAGCACCTCCCTTCGGTTTGAGGTAAGGAAGGTCGGTTCGCTGCCAGTGTTGGCGATGAAGAGGTCGTGGGCAAGGATGAAATCAAGAAGTTCCTCGCCTCGACCATTTGTATTGGAGCTACCCCATACTTCGTTATGAGCGTTAGCGTCAGCTCCCAGTATCAGCGGCACACTTGTTTTCCTGGCTTCAGCCACGATCCCCCTGACAATGTCGCAGGGAGGGCTAGTGCCATGATCATGTGCCATATAGCAAGAAGCAAACCAGCATGGTCTTTGGTCGCACTCTACTGCAACAGCCATGTTATCCTTGTCACAGAAGTGATGTAATACAAGGACATTTATGGTTTTCCTGACAAGAATACAGGCACGTGGCTTACAAGAGCCGTCAGGTGTTATCAGTCTGTATTCATTGGTGCGTAACCCGCAAACCCGGTTGTTAACAACCCATGGTTCTTGGATGAGAATTAGCTCCTCCTCTGTCTTAGACAGGCGGAGTAGCAGGGCAGCTGATGCTGCTATGGAATGGTAAAGATTCACTTGGAGTACCTTCACCATTAGTGAATCAATTAATTAGGGTTAGGTCAAGGTCCTCCCCCTCGGACATAGAAGCCGTCCCAGCCTCTTGCTCTGCGCCCAGAGTCATGAGGTCCAGGCAGCCACCCAAATCGGAGGCAGTTCCGACACTAACCCCATCGGCAAGGAGGGATTCCAAATCCGATTCCTCATCAGATTTCTCCCTCAGAGAGATATCAGACCCTTTTTCAGGTGGCTCCACTGTCGTTTGGGTCACCATCTTTGGGTCAGGCTCGGCAGGTATCGGATCTCCCGAAGCAGAGCTCTTTGGCCTGTCGCTTCGATAGATACGTAGGGCCAGTTTTTCGACCCCGTACCTGATGATGCCCTTTCGAGCATCCAATGCCGGCAGCGCCTTATCGTTGATGACGAAAAGGGCTTCCCGCCGATTGTCCACCGGCTCACCAATCTTCACAACCCTCCAATCCTCCGTAGGAAGATCAGGGTTGAAAAGCCGAATGATGTCCAGGACCTCCACTGGATCCGAATGGAAAGCAGGAATCCATGTCCTGCATCTTGGCCGACTGGGGATCTCATCCTTGGTCACCACTTTAATCTTGGCGCCTGGCCAGAGTTCCCCCAGCTCGGAGATAGCCTGCTTGTAGAAATCGGCCGATCGTTGGTCTCCACACGCGACCAGCCTGATTCCCTTGTACCAGCCCGCGTCATTCACCGTAGGTGGAGGACCCGAGCTAGCCTTCTGCAGTTTACAGCAGACTACGAAGAGAGCCTGCCTTATCTTGAGCCAGTTTTCGGAGGAGATGATTCCATCTCCCTTGCTGGCATCAATTACAGCCCAGACAAGGCACTCTTTGGCCATTTCATTAAACGGCCGAGTTATCCCTGAGGGGCTGGTTGTTGTCTTCTGCTTTTTGCAGTCTTGCCTGCCCTGGTACTTCTGCTCAGCCGACCTCTGTCGTTTCTGAGTTGTACCTGCAGGATTTAGAGGGAGCGGGTGCTCCCCAGTGTAGGATTTTGCCCATTCAAGGGACTTTTTGTCCTTGTCGGACATTGTGTCAGGGGAGACGTTTTGAAATTTCCTCAGAACTTTGAAGGCTGCCCTTCTAGTTCCGTAAGCCCGAGATGATTTGGCAGAGGAGCGTTGCGTGCCTGAGGAGGAGGTGGCACCGGAGGTAGCACTTGTTGACGGACGGGTTGGCTCATTCGCCACTACCTTCCCGTCACACTGGCCACAAATGGGCTTCGTGGCTTTCACAAGGCCAGGCTTGGTGACCAGAGCCCCGGAAACGCCAGAAACAGGGGTTGAGGAAGAGCTGATTGGCCGTGGAGCTGGCTTATTCGTCATGTCTCCACAGCCTTCTGCAAGCTTAGTCGCTGTGCCGGTAGCCATTGGAGCTGACTCATTCGTCATGTCTCCACGAACTACAGCAGCCTTAGTCTCAGTCTGCAGAGCTGGCTCATTCGCCATATCTCTACTCCCTGCGACTTTAGCTGCAATCGCTAACACAGCCATTTTTGTCCCCCCCTTCACATAAGGGGTTGGATTAATTTTGTTGTCAGGCTTTTGCCTGACGAGTTTTGGTTTGTTATTATTATTTTTTCTATTCATTTTATAAGGGTCCCCACTCAAAGCCGCTATCCCAAGTCCGATTGTGTAGTCACCTTGAATGATCCCATGGTAATCTAATGCAAGCAGGGAGGCCATGCGAGGGTTGCCACCAGCCCTTATGGGGACAAGTGGTCAGAGCCGGATCGGTGCTAATCAGGAGTCCAACTCAACTGAACCTACACCACCAACTTAATGGTGACGAGACGAGAGAACGTACTAAGAGGCCTGCCAGGGTTTTAACGGGACGGAGATGGTCGTATTAACCCGGAGCCGTTCACGAAGCGGATTTCACTCCGTCGCTACCGCGCCTGAGGACGACTAGGTCCGGAATGCTACGACCACCAGCCCAAGTGCAACAACGAGTCGTTAGACAAAGAGAAGTCCGAGGACGAAAGCGGTCGTGATCATGAAGAGAGTCTAGATCATTTAGCGTTACCCAGGATGCACCGCGAGGAGGCGATCTAGTTTACATCCCAATTATTACCATTGCACATGCGTAATTCGCTTTCAGTTCAAAAAAGCCATGCATGAACGAGTGTTTTACAGTTTTCGTTCTTCTTTTCCTTGTCTTGTACTGGGAAATTAATCGAGCAATGACAAGAAGCAGTAAAACATCAAGATGAAGTTGTATTAGAGATGTAATTCAGTTTTATGGATCGTGTGTAAAACTACTGAATATGTCATATATGCCAATTTAAATGCATTGTGAATATTTTTTATTATATTTTGTATAAAAGACATATCAAAACTTGAGAATATGGTCCTCAGCTTCAATTTACCCTTTGTGCAGTAAAATATGTGTGGAATTTTCGCCACCAGTTGATACTAAATCTGACCTTCCAACTTTGAATGCAATGTCGTAATCAGTGTTCTTGTTTGCAGGTTCATGTAGACTACAATTGTTTGTGGTTTTTGTAGTGAAAGGAAATGGATCGCATCTTTTGTGCATATATGCGTGGATATTGTGAGCCTGTCATTGTTTACAATTTTCGTAATCCGACAATTTGTTTTGTAAAAATCATTCAGTGGGACGTCTTATAAATTGATTAACCAAATTGATGTTTTTCTGTCAAGCTTGAAGGCTATTTGGCCCAGTCATTTTAGCATAAAAAAGGGGTCAACCTCGGAATGAGAGATAATAAGCTGAAATTTTTTATATACCTTCATTTTGAGGTCTTGAAAGTTGCCTCAAAAGTCTCATAAAATCTCGTGTCTGCGTCGAAAGTTATTCAAGGTCAAAGGTGAGAAAAAACAGTTTTTTGCGATTATCTTGGTTTCTATTGCTCCAATGATGTTAACACTTAGGATTGAAATTTTAGAACATACAATTTGCGACACATTTTATTTGAAGCATTTTTTCCTGCACTCAACCGTTTTTCCGATAGAGGGTGATAAGCGCAGCACTCAGCCATATGTACTGTAATTCAAGGTCAACCGTAAATACCTGTTAATACTACCTTCATTTTTGAATTCTTTGTATTATTTATCAGTAAATACATTGTATTTAATAGCATTTTACCTATTTTTAAACAATGATTATGCCAATTCGCCAAGAAAATTTTTTGTCAAATCGATGTAATAATAAGAAACTTATTGGTATGCTCATTGAAAAGTTTGAGAGTGTAAATATCACAACAAAGCAAGAAAGAGATGATGCTGATGTTCTAATTATAGAAACAGCTATCGAAGAATCCAAACATGAAAGGACAGCCATCATTATAGGAGAAGACATAGATTTACTAGTTATTTTAATTGGACGCACCCAATTACATCAAGAAGACATTTTCTTTAAAAAAGTTGGCAAAGGCAATGTCAAAACACAAATATACTCTTCAACAAGTTTTGACAAATATCCCATTTCTAAAAAACATGTTTTATTTTTACATGCATTCAGTGGATGTGACACAACTTCTGCGCTGCTTAAAAAAGGAAAAAAAACTTTCATAAAAGCACTAGAATAACTTGCCAATTTCGACGAACTAGCTCAAGTTTTTCTAGAAGAAAACTGCCCTGTCCAACAATTATACGATAATGGCATTCGGATCTTACTAGCGATATACAATGCTCCAAAATCTGAGGATAATATCGATCATCTTCGATATACTCAGTTCATTAAATCAACAAAACTTAATAAACCTGTCCAATTATCTAACCTTCCGCCGACAAGTGCAGCGGCCCATCAGCATATAAACCATATCTATTACCAAGTTCAAAAATGGTTAGGGCATGATTTAGAACCCCAAGAATGGGGTTGGGTGCTCCAAAATGAGTTCCTGGAGCCAATGCCAACAATATTACCACCAGCTTCCGATGAATTACTGAATACTCTATTTTGCAATTGTAAGAATGGATGTGGTGCACGGTGCCGATGTAGAAAATCGGGGCTGCAATGCACTTTAGCTTGTGGCCACTGTAATGGGCAAGCTTGCCTCAATGCTATTTCATTACAAAGTGACTGTGAGCAAGAGAGTGCTTTTGGCCATGAAATTCAGGAAGGTCTGCAAACACCAATTCAAGGCAACGAAGATGATGACAATGATACAGAAATTCCCGAACGTCCAGAAGATGACGATGAAGAAAAAGAAACGTAATATTTTTGTTATTTAAATTTTTAAAGAATGGTAGATTGAAAATATGTAATATATATACATATTAAAATAAATTAAATATATGTCAAATGTTATTAAATACAATGTATTTACTGATAAATAACTCAAAACTGAAGGTTTCACGGTTGACTATGCATTACAGTACATATGGCTGAGTGCTGCGCGCTAACCGCCATTTATCAGAAAAACGGTTGAGCGCAGGAAAAAATGCTTCAAATAAAATGTGTCGCAAATTCTATGTTCTACAATTTCGATCCTAAGTGTTAACATCATTGGAGCAATAGAAACCAAGATAATCGAAAAAAACTGTTTTTTCTCACCTTTGACCTTGAATAACTTTCGACGCAGACACGAGATTTTATGAGACTTTTGAGGCAACGTTGAGGACCCCAAAATGAAGGTATATACAAAAATTCAGCTTATTATCTCTCATTCCGAGGTTTTATGCTAAAATGACTGGGCTAATTTATCACATCTGATTAAAACAAAAATGAAAAAAGGTGTTGATTATAATTCAATCTTTAGGTCTGATGACTCAAAAAGATTCAAAATAATCCAGCACTACAGGCATCTAGAGAATGAATAAAACTACTAAAACCACACTCTTCGAATGCATCAGCTATCTATTAAGAGCTGGGAAATCTCAAAGCTGAGCGTGATTTTTGTTGGATTGATACCAGATACCAGTAATTTACACACTCGGTTGAAAGTGGTTTTAAATCGATAATGACAAACGATGGTTTTTAGAACACAAATAAATTTTTATTTACTTATAAATAGTAAAAAGATAATAAAGAACAAATACAATATCCCCTGGTCCAAGGAACACTGCGGTACTCTAAGGAAATTGAATCGGACTATTTTTCCCCTTCCAGTTCTGAAACACGCAGAATTATAGCGGAACATTTTGAATGCTGAATGCGTTAAATTTGACTTAATTCAATCAGTACTGAATGAAATCCTCTAAACAGTCTTTAGACGGTACTGAATCTTGAAACTGATAAAGACTCTTCTGGCTTTGATAATAGATACTGAAATCTTGATAAACAATGCCTCTGCAGTATTGAAAATATGTAGTTGTGAGATACTGAAAACGATTTTTCTGCAGTACTGAAATATTCCAGTAAATAAATTGAATTAAAGAATATTTTTTGTGAAGTTTTAGAACATATTTTCATGCTGTTACAAAGCGTTTACTACTCACAAGAGCTGCTATGTAAAGTTCGAAAATATTCGGTTTTATAAAATATTATTTGAAATTAATGCAATTTCATTTCTTGCCTTTCTGATTTGAGCTATTTTTTGTTCATATTTCAATCTGGGTTTTCTGCCAATTAATTTGTAGTACTGATAGATATAGATCCAGTTCAGAATCCTTTAAGCAAAACGTAAAATTTCAAAGAGTTCTGAGTGCTCTGAAACTATAAGGAGCCTGAAATTTTCTTTCTTAAGTTCGTCAGTTTACCATCAAATATAGAACTAATAACGACAAAGATTAACATTAGTATTTGTTTAAATACTTTCAAAAAGTTTATAGGTTGAATACCCCGACTTACAATGAAAATGATCTTCTAAATATACGGTCTTATGAATTAGGACCACTTTTGCTTTTAATTTGTAGTTTACCTGAAAAATATTAATTCATTTTCACGATCCTCTTATAGACCATTTGAGCAATATTTCTTCGGAGTTACAAAAATAATTTCAGTGCATAATCAACAAGAACCCTCCAAATAAAGAACCTGTATTTCTAAAGAAAATTGGAGACACAAATGTTTTCAAAGTCTCTAATTTTGCAGACTATATAATAAGAGCGAATTTTTACGCTGCAAGAAAACCATTCTACTGTTCGATTGAAAAATTTTAAGACGAGGAATTTTTATTTGCTTTCGGAAAAAAATATTGAATTTGAATTTTGTTATATGTATGCACTTGATATGCATATTAGAAGCTAAGCATTACACCTCGCCTCTGAGCGAGAAGGACATGCGTTGTATCTGAGCGTCAAATGCTCTTAAGGAGTTATTTGAAGTGCAGAGCGAAGAAATTCCCCAATTTCCCAGCATTTCATACTCTGTAGACTATTTTCATTGCTCAACGAAATCTAAAAATCCCTTTGAATTCAGAATCCCTACATTTTCTTATAAGAAATAAACCAGGCCAACGGTTCAGCGACATTTTGAAATCAAGAACTGTCAAAATATAGCCAGGCAGATGGCCGAGCAAATTGCATACCATATTGCCTACCCTCTATGGCCGACCATAAAATATTGCATACCATAGGCTGCCTCCACTGGCAATTTCAAATGTTATGCCATGGGAAATTGCTAGTGGAGGCGGCCTGTCACATTAGATGTAAAAGAGCTTAGTAAAATCTGAGCTGTGCAACACAGGAGCAGAAGGAAGCCTTTGTTTTCACTGATTGAAAAACTGAAGCTCTCGTTGTTCCACAAAAATTTGTTAAGCATTGAGAGTATGTTTGTCCCGTAAATTGATGTGTATTCTCTGAAGAAGTGTCGATACCAGCCACAGACTTCCAGCCTAAAGCCTAAAATCATTTTTTTTCTCTCCCAAAGTTCTCGTAATAGTTGTGAGATATTAAATTCCAATTTCTAATAAATATGCGTTCCTAGCACTCATTTCGGTGAAATATTGCCGTAATTTACCCTCTAACCGTTCTTACGTCCTGCAAAATATTACTCGCTTAAAATCAATATTGCCGCTGCATGTGTCAATCGAGCGCGATCGCATAAATGCGATTTACTCACCATAAAATCGTACTGAAGACCAAGTATTATCACACACATTTTCCGGACTATACAACCTTTGTCACCCAACTCACCAGATCTATTCGTCTATTGTCCAAACTGCCCAGTGTAAAGTGGCCTATTGTATTCGATGCTATATCGAAAGTGTTGAATTAAAAAGCTTGTGCTTCAAAGTGACACGATGAAAAAAAGATGACATGAAAGAGCTCGAGGACCAGAGATAACACTCACGCAAAAGCTTTTGTCCCTGCTACTATTAAATCTGCCGATATTTTTATCTCTAGTCTACCGTTACATGCATATGTCGATAAATATTTCCAGCTCGAAATGTTTTCCGTGACGAGAAAAAAATGCAACAAGCACAGGACCATCATGCTCAGGCACTCTAATCTAACTCACATGAAAAGTACGCACAAAATAGACAATATCAACAGAACTAGAGTTTCCAGCATGCATTCGACATGCAAACGGTATTCTTTCCAGTCAATCAATGTTAAATCATCTAACCGAATATTCGACAGCGGTCGCATCGAATTCATTTTCAGTTGAGCACAATCCTGCGACACCGCGAATTTCAATCGAATTGCTTGATTCGCACGGAATCCCTGGAAATCGCCTAAAATCATTACGGATTAAAGTCTATGTGACCTCAAAGGAAACAAATATGATATGGAATGCACTACATGTTGAGGTCATTTTGATTCGTTCCCGCTGCAATCGCATGCAATTATTTCAACTAGGCAAGCTACTATGCACATAGACCCCGAGTGGTCGACAACAATAATTTATTAATCGAACACACATCCATTGCCTGCATGTATGCATGCAGACTTGCATTTCCCGTTGCAATATGCACAAACTGCAAAAAAAAAAACAAAACGACAACGAAGCGTAGCGACTTTCGACATTCAATTCGACTTACAACTCTTGCATGGTACAATCGACAGAACAGCAACGTAGAAGGTTTAAGTAAGTAAGGTTCCACTATTGAACGTCGACACAAAGTCCACTGGGCTGAGTATTTGGTTTTTTCGCGAATCGGCGACTTAACGCCATGCACTTTTCGCATGCATCGTGCCGACGCGGCGACATCGTACGGCTTCAGATGATTGTGCACAAGCGTGCCGGATCGCAACACTGCCACTTCAGCGAAAAAGTGAAAGACACTAGTTTTTCGCAATGCAAATGCAGTTTGTTGCTGATGCACTCGAAAAGCCATGCTATTGGTTTATGCAACATATTGTGTCGAAATGCTTCCCACGTCGTCGTATACAATATCTTTTCATATTTTCGTTTGTTGTATGTCACATCAAGCCGCCACCACCCCCTGCACTTAAGCTATTTTGCCGCTCGAGTGCATTAAGCTAATGGGCGAATTACGTGAGCTCCTCATCAGTAAAGTTCACTTCAACGATGACGACGACGAGGTGTGAGCCTTAATCGCATTTCAGTTAAATAACATCCGAAAAACCAAATAACTAAGTTATAATACCAGTGGTCTGCTTCTTCACGAACAGAATCGTAGCCGCGTCATTACCGGACGGCCACAGAAGAAAATCATTGCGAAAAAGCACCAACAGTCATAACTTTTAATCTCAAGGATGATAATATTTGATCTGCTTTTGCTCTTTCATCTAATGTCGAGCATCTTCAGTAGCATGCACTTAAGTGTGTTTTAGTGTCGGTTACAATCACAAAGCAAAAGTCGAAGAAAAGAAAATGGTGAGCTGTTGCTGAATGACTTTCAATGAGGAGACGGGGCACGGCAACAACACACGGTCTGGGCAAAATATCTTGAGGCAACTTTGGGGCTTTTATCTAAAACTACGGCCGGCATTCGTTTGTGAGTTTTAGTAGTATGTAGTACTACTACGCTATCCATAAATATGTACGTTTGTACATAAAATCACATTAATGGATATAATCCAGTTTTTTTCATCTGATTTTTGTGATTGCTAGTGTAGTATTAGCTTCCATATGCTATAGCGGAGCAAATATTTCAGAAGCCTGTTTATGATATTATAGGCAAATCTTAATTTTGAATGCTTAATATTGATGTGGAATGGATTTCGGCGACAAAGCTCAGTTTCGTAATAGGTTTGCTTAGAACTGGATTGTTTTGGACTGTGGGGTGCAGTAAACAAAATATCAGCGAAGACAAGCCTTGTTGGTTTTGATGCTTGAAGAAAGCTTCATTCACAAATTTATCCCTGATTAGCGCAGGCATCTCTTCAGAGTTAGGTGCGGTCAAACTGGGTGTACGGTTCCTCGTCCGAACCTGGATTCAAACGAGAGACCCCACACTAGTGATGGGCAAAATGGCTCTTTGAAGTGAGCCAGCTCCGTAAAACTCACTCACTTTAAAGAGTTGCTCTTTAAAAGCCACTCAAAAGAGCCACTTCAAGCAACTTTTTTATGGTTGCAAAAGTATAAAGTAAATTGCTGTTTTTTGTTGTTTTAATAATAGTAATAAGCTTAAATCTAATATAACATAACATTACTTTAAAAATATAATATAGCATATAATATAAATTTAAAAATAAACCTTAAATTAAAAATCAATCGGATTAACAATAATCATATCTGAAAATCTTTCCATATTATTAATTATTGTGTAAAAATAGCACTTATGTTATTCGTTTTGGCGATAAATAAGATCTCTTTTCAGTGAGCGCATATCCACTTTTTGAAAAACTCTTTGTGGTCACTTTACCCAATCGTTGCTTCACTATCTCAAAATTCTGGGATATAAATATTTCTTTTCCTTCCACCATATGAGAGTTGTAAATACCTATCCATTTCGTTAACGCCTGCAGCTACATAGCTTTGCTGGCTTCTTACACTGTTGACTTTGTGCGGAGCTACATCAAATTTTCGGCATAGCAAATTTTGCGTTCTTTGTGCTGTAGGTACCGAAATTAGATGTATGCAAGCAAGTTTGTACGTGGATTGATTTTGAAATGCTAGTCTTTTAAATCGTGAATCTAAAAGAACGCTCTCTAGGCAAAACATATTTTCTTTATATAATTTAAATCTGTTTGGATCACATTTAAAAAACTGCGTACATCAACAGTTTGATTCTCGTTCAGACAGAGTTCTGAAATGTAGCTTCTAATCGTTGATGTAATAATATTTATTTTTTCGTAATGGATACCGTTTTCTCACTGCTTATTTCTAGAGTAGCCTCATTGAAGATGCTCAATATATCAGAGGCTCTATTCATAATATTCCATTCATCAGAAGAAGTAGTTGGTAGGGTTTAGTTCAGGACACCTAAGGTGGCTAATAGTGCCTCCTTTACTTCTTAAATGCGAACAAACATAGAATACGTAGGGTTCCACAAGGGCAAATGGAATGCGTAGAGTGTGTTTGTTGTAATTTTGCCGTTGCGTGTGAGTTTCTATTGAAGTAAGTTATAATTGCTCGTATTTTCGAAAGAGTGACCTCTAGCTGCAAAAGTGCTTTCTGAACTATGAGCAAAACACGAAATATGTTCCCAATCGCATAAACAAACAGCGGCGACTATATTGTGCGCATTATCTGTCACAACTAGTGCTAATTTTTCTAAAATACACCATTGCTGAACAACTCAGACAGGTTCCCGAATGTATGCTAGACCAAAAAAATAAGTTTGGAAAAAATGAACGTTTTTGCCCAATTTCCCCTATCAAAAGTTTTTTTCGCCCTTAAAATATCACTATTGTACTCCCCGACCACTTCCAATCATAGAAAGCGTCGTAAAGGCAGTTTTTGCCAAACTATGGCCAATAAACCCCTTATTCCCCTACAAAACCGAAATTTTTGTATCACAGCAATAGGGCTTTGCCCGTTATGTCCCAAACCACCTTAACCCCAAAGTGGCCGTTTTTGTCCGATTTCAGCTACTTTTGGCCTAAAAACTTTTTGAAGAACGAAAATACTTGATACGAACCTGTTCCACATACCTGTTCCATATACCTGTTCCAGTGTATACGCTTCATCTCTAAATTCTACCTATGAAATGCACCGCCTAGTAGCCAAAATTTCGCTATTAAAATACTCGTGAACCAGAGCAAAATATATGCACGTAAACGCATACTGTGTGCTCACAAAATGTCGCCTTCAATAACCGCACACGATCAGTATCCATCATTCGCATAGTTCTTCAGCCACATTCTATTCGCACTGGCTCAGTGCTTTCCTTCATTTTTCATTCGCACAGTGCTGGTTCCGTGCTTTCATTCATTCTTCATTCAACGGAACTGACTCTTTTCACTGTGCAATACGATAGTCGTATACATATGTTCGTGTTCCGACGTTAGGCCCGCGGCAAATTCAGCACAGCCTAGCCCAGCACACGGCCAGCCCACGCGTGGATCAAACTGTGCCAGACCTGTTTGAACAGGCTGCCGCATATTGAGCCCAGTCCACGGCTATCCCACTGATTCGATTGACACGCATGTGTCTGTTTGTTTATTTCGCACAGTTTTCGTGGGCTGTGTCAGTATTTTCTTTCATTCTTCGTGTGTCCTTTGTTTAAAATAGATATTGAGAAATTAATTGAATTGGTGCTAGCAAATCCCGTGCTATATAAGACTAGTGATCCTGACTACATTAGAACAAAATTAAAAGAAGAAAGAAAAAATTGGCTTGCAAATTAATAGCAATGCTTAGTTTTTTTATTTATATACACATGTTATAAGTTATAATTTATATCATTCATATCGACTTCGAACTGGCATGGTTGACTTGGGTTCAATATCAGGGTTCAGCATCCCATGCGTGGGGGAAGCACACGATCCGTGTGCTGGGTTGGGCTGGGCTCAATTTGCGGTGGGCCTTATAATAGCCTATAAATCGCTTCAACTACACATGGCAGTCAAATGAAGTATTGCCGTGTGTATATGCATAAGCTCTATTTGGTCAGGTGGTTGCTTGAGTGGCGCCCCAATACCGCTATTGCCACTAAAGTGAAGGTATGAAGTGTGCGGAGCTATTCTAAATGATGGCTCACATAGCTCTTTCAAAAGAGTTACTCTTTTTTCTGAAGAGCTGACTCACACAGCTCCTTCAAAAGAGTTACTCTTTTTGATCACTATCCCACACACAAAAAGCCCGTGCTTGATTCACCTGACTACTCAAGTTTCTGTCAAAGACAAGTGAAATAGATTGTAATAAATTGTTATAGTAGGGGAGCCCGGGATGCTAAATTTGCAGTTACTAAAGCGCCATGGGGACCTATTGGATTGTGAAGATTAGGTTCTAAAATGAAAAAAAGTTTATGTCAAGTTTTCCATTTAAGTGGGGGGGAGAGCGTGTAAAAATGTTCAAAAACGTAAAAAAAAACAGTAACATGGAAATACTCGAGCGCGTCAGACATTCATAGTGTATACGCGCTTTGTCTTTCTGATAGCTGATAGATATTTATCTGACGATTAACTGGTGGGGGGTGGCCGTAAAAAGAGGTAAAAAAACACAAACAAAAAAAGTTATTCGAGCGTGTCAGATATTTAGAGGGAACGTTAAGTGAACTCAAAAAAGTGTCCTATTTGAATGACTGACGATTTGGACGTGACCAAAAGTCATGACTGATTTTTTCAAATGTAAAAAAAAATGTTACCTTGAAATACTCGAACGCGTCAGAGTTTTATACAGAGGGTTCAACTTGATGTCTTAGTTGTCCTAAATGATAATCTGACAATTATATGGAGGGATATTGTTAATCTGACAATTTGAAAAAAAAAATCGTTTCTTCTTTTTATTACTGGATGAAATAACTGGATGAAATAACTGGATGAAATATATATATATATATATATATATATATATATATATATATATATATATATATATATATATATATATATATTTATATTTATATATATATATATATATATATATATTTATATATATATCGTTTAAAGATGTTACATCCGAAATTACGACCGTAGCATAAGCGTTGCTAGATTTTCTTCGAACACGTTTCACTTTACGATATTGCAAGATATTCATACATTTTTTTAATGTTTCATGTGTAAACTTTTTAGTTTTTTCACAAGTTTCTTTTTCACAAAATACACATTTCACACTTACATCACTCATTATTAATTCACAAAATTATTTAAAAAAAAAAAAACCAACAAACAAACCAAAGCGTCTGGTCCAGTGAAATCCGACATAAAAAAGGCCAAACTTCGGCAAAATTAGGGGAAAGCTGAATTTTGGTGTGAACCTTGGCACTGGCGTATTGAATAAAATGTCAAAAGTGCCCATCGATCCGAGTGCTGCGTTACTTTTTATACGGGGTCAAAGGTCACCAAAAGTGACCTTTCCTAAATATCTGAGTAACGGTCACGTCTTCAGAAAACAATGTATGACGAATTTGTACCTTAACAAATTTCCAACACAAAATATCTGCTGACTATTTCTTGTAACTATAACCGTTTTGGAGATATTTTGATCTAAACATTTGCTACTAACAGCATCTTCTTTCTCAACGGAATGTTGATATCCGATTTTGACTACGACTTGGAATGTTTGTGAGTTTGTAAGAGGCGCAAAAAAAAACATGCAAACAAACTTATCTACCACACTCCAGGGTAGATGGAAAAGTGTGCACCGAAAAGTTATCCCCCCCTTTCCATAAAATGGTATCCCTCAGCTTCCATCTGAAATGAGCTCGTTACCTGCTTTTTGCCCACTGTTAAACAAGATAAGATCAGTTTTTATCCTGCAATTTTTTTCATTTATTGATGATTTTAGCTACATCGCCCCATGAAAACCGTCAGATTATATGTTTTTCGTAATCCTGATAGGATTTCCTTCAAATTAAAAAAAAAATTAATCGCGCTCGAGTATTTCGAGGTGAGGTTTTTTTTTACAACTTTGTGACTCGCCCATTTCCTTAAGCCACGCTCAAATTGTCAGATTATTGAAATATACTCTTTTCTGGATGTACTTAACTTACCTTATCTTAATCTGACGCGCTCGAGTATTTCTGAGGATCAATTTTTTTTTACTAATCTGACGGGCTTCCCTCAACGCACCCCACTATATTAAGGGATCATATATGGTAGGGTACATTGCAGGGTGCAGGGCTTCTCCCCATATGATTTTCTGACGCGCTCGAGTAACGCGAGAAATCCCCGCTTGGGCTCCCCTACTATTATGACGAAATGGTGGTTAGTGCAACCATTGACGCCGAGAATCTTTTCTCTAATACTCTCCATCACTCCGTCAGTTCCGTTAAATTTTCCACTATCAACATTGCTAGGAAAGCTGTCCCTCTACCATTGGTAGCATTCGGCTTTCCCGGCAGGATGCTGAAGAAGTCGTCTAAAATAAGGTTATGCTGATCGTTGAATTTAGTGTCCGCCAACGGTACGACATCCGGGTTATGTTTTTTTTTTGTGGCGAATTGAAACTTTTTAGAGCACATGTATAAACGCACCATCGAATTTAAATTGCTAGCGTTCAACTTCAGTTGGCGTGATAGTGTAAAAGGAGCCATCCTCTCCATCGATATCATATATATATATTTTTTATTTTGCATACATCCAGACTGTGTATGTGAGCTTTTGTCTCGTTTATTATTTCATTATTTTTTCGTTCAAACATTTCGCAGACACCAAAAAGCACTTACCCATATTAAAAGCTGGACTTGCAAAAAATCAAGAAACGTAGAGTTTTGTTCGAATTTTTTTTTCCTCCTTCCTTCCACTCTCTCCATCACTCAATCAAAATGCACGTTCCGTGTGCATCAAATCTCCTCAATATTATTACTTTCGTACTTCCCAGACAATAAAATATTGGTATAAGGGAAAGCACTTCATTATACACTATCGTCTTCAGATGATATCGCCTATTTCTTGTCGTCGAGACTTATGCCCAGAGAAAAGTTAAGAAAAAACTCTGGTTGGCGTCTTCGTTATCTTTGTGTAAGGAATGATCTTAAATTTTCCTTAAATTTAACCAAATTTGCTGATTTTCTGATATCCTCAGGTAAGGTATTATAATAAGCCAAGGACTGTTGCACTGGATCCATTTTCAAACGATTTGTCCTAGCTTTTTTAATCGCAAGGCTATTCGCCGATCTTATGGCTGTCTGAGTTATTTCTCCAACATTTCTTACAACATATGGCCATTTGTGTTTTTTGTTAAGTATCTTGAATATTAGCTTCCCTTGTTCAAGACACATTATTCGTTGTATGCTTAGTAGTCCTGTTTCACGACACACATGTAAACTTGGAGTCAAAGTTGGCATTTTGTATATAGTCTTGATAGCCTTAGTGATTAGTCTTCCGATCAGATCAATATTTTGTTTCGATGTTTGCTTCCACAAAACTGCTCCATAAGAGATATTTGACAAAATAAAAGCATTGAATATATCAAGTTTGATGTTGAGAGATAAAAAATCATATTTTTTTAGGATTCCTATCATAGGCGCTAATTTATGTCTGATGTTATTGATATGTTGTAGTCAAGACATTTTCTCGTCTAAAGTTAATCCTAAGTATCTAATTGAGTTTACCTTTTCCAATTGTATTCCATTTATTTGTACCGAAGTTTTTTGTTTTATTGTTGGAATATTAAATATTTAGTTTTTTGGATGTTTATAATTAATTTACTTTGTTCGAGCCAATACCAATATTTTCGTAGGTCATCATTTATATTTTGCTGAAGAATTGATTCATTTTTACCGGAATAGAGCAGTAGTGTGTCATCAGCAAATAAAACTATTTTTCCCAACATAAATGTCCTGTACGCTGTTAATGTACAGTAAAAACAGTAATGGCCCAAGGATTGATCCTTGAGGAACGCCGATGTTTATAGTGCATTCCTGTCTTTTATGCATATTGTTGGTTGTAATAATACGCCTGTTGAAGAGATAATTCTTTATCAACAGCTTAAAGTTATGTGGTGGATTCCGTATAATTCGAGCCTCTGAAGCAGGATGTCTTGGTTAATGGTGTCAAAGGCTTTTTTCAGATCCACGAAAATTGCCGCTACATATTCGCCCCTATCCAATCCATTGTTGATAAAATGTACTGCATCTAACGTTGCTGCTAGTGTACTACTGTTTTCTTGAAATCCATACTGAACTGGTGTCAAAATTAAGTTAGTCTTAATAAATTGCAGCAATTATTTTTGAATGGCTCTTTCCAATATTTTACTTAGGACACTTGTGACAGCTATTGGGCGATAATTTGATGGATCTGCTGGATCACCACCTTTGAAAATTGGAGTGATTTTCGCTAGTTTAAGGCAATCGGGAAAGTGCCAGCTGCTTTATTTATTATTGTAGTTAGAAGCTCCAAAGTATGATTTTTCAGCAATTTAATATCCTCCGATGTTATACTATCCAGACCAGGAGAAACCTTTGGTTTAAGGTTTTCGATTATTTCAGATATTTCAACGGAATCAGTGGGACGTAAGTGAATTGAAGTGAACATATTAGGCTCAATATAAAAACTCGAGCGTGATGAAAGTTGCAGTTGCTTGGTGACTAGTGTTCCAATGGTAGCGAAGAATTTGTTCAACTGCTGTGCTCTTCTTCGGGGTCTGTAATGGATGTTCCATTTATCAACAGTTCTTCTATGCACGTTGATGATTTGTTTTGTTGTTTAGACAAGAGCTCATTTACTAGTTGCCAATATCTGGAGGTATTTCCGGCTGAAGCTTCAAACTTATTCCTGTAGAAATGTTTTTTGATTCGATTCCTTCTTCATAGCTAAATAGATCTGCTTTTTGGACGTGGAGTTTGGATCCGCTTTGTATTTTTTGTAAGCAATTCGCTTTCGATTTGAAGCATCAATTACATTCTTAGTGATCCAAGATTGTACTCAAACACGAACTTGTTTCGTTATTGTTGTTTTTCCCTTAGCTTCGGCTATCTTCTCAATCAGCTCATCAAAGTCGGATGTTGGAGACCCTCGAAGACTGTCTATGAAGTTCCTTAAGAAATGTTTATGATTGGTTCTGCTCATCGAAATTTGTTGAGGTCGTATTTTAGTTTTGACAAAATCTTTGATGGATAAATTGATAACTTTATGGTCTAAGCCAGGCCAGTCATCATCATTGTAAGACATACGTTCACTCATGTTTGGATGCTTTATGATCGCATGATTGAGTAGTGTTTTGGACGTCATAGTGATACATATTGGCTTTGTCTTGTTAAATACAACACCGTTATTTGACACAATTATATCGAGATATTCCCTGGATATGGCAGAAGATGTTAAAATATCAATATTTGTATCGGCTACTGTGGTTAATTTCTCGATAGTTGAGTAGAATTCATCGGCATGATTGAGAAAGAGATGGTCTTGTTCACTCGGTGTTTTATAAAAGGTGCCTATGTTAATTTTTCCTGAATTAAGTGCAAGCTCAACTACTATAGTGTTATATTTATCAGAAATGTAGACAAACTTTGAGCGAATGTATGACTTCACAAGTATAGCTGTGCCTCCTCCACGGCCCGATTGTCATGTGCAAAAATAGCCTGTATATCCTCTCGGCGTGTAGAGTTCCTGTTCGTTGCCATATATCCATATTTCATTAAGAACTACAACGTCGATGTTTTTTTGGAACCTAAATAAATATTGATGTCTTCAATTTTATTACGAATACTTCTAACGTTTGCGTAGAAGATGTTGAAAAGATAATTTTTTTCCTTTGCTGTTGATCTAGTATCCATAGTTGATTCGCTTTTGGTTAACTTCAATCATTCTCTTGAATTCCGGGCACTCATAGCTGTCTGCACGATGTTGTGTATGCAGGTGATTTTGCTCAGAATATTAACTGATTAGATACATTTAGCCAAGTAGAGCTGTTACCTAATACTTTTTGATACATGCCATTGGCAGCTGAAGTCTTTTCAGCAAACAAATTATGCCGGTCTTGGTGTTTAAAAAAAACCTTGTTGTGTTGATATTTACCGTTGTGAATTGTCTAAAGAGCTAAGAGCTTTTAGTAGGAGGCTTGTATATGCCAGTCTGGTTATACTTGGCTATACCTCACCTTTGATTTGATCCAATCTTGCGATTTGTGCTTCTTACTTGACTCAATATTCATGAAGAAATTTCGCAAGACTCAATTTTATTATTATACTTCATGTAAGCTGTTGCCATGTATCCAAACCATCAGCAACAAAAAATTAATGCAAGCAAAACAGCTTAAAACTTGTTTGTAATTAATGTTTTTAAAGTGTGTATTGCAAGTAACGCATACTATGAAAAAAGTCTTCCTCAGCGAAATAAAATTCAATAATCATGCAAAATACCCTGTTTCATTCGACCAAAATTAACAACAGGTTTCTTGATAAATATGAACTGAAATGGGAAGAACCAAACATCATTGCATAGTAACACAATTCATCAGAACTGAACCAAATCAAAATATGCTTACGTAAACCAGTTAGATTTTATTTTTACTAAGAATTAATGAAAATCCCACAAAAAGAGAACCAACGACAAAAAATATGTATTATAAACAATAGCGCTGACAAAATCATCTCAGTGGTAGGATGGATCTGCTGTTTTACGAATAATCATTACATTTACAAAAAGAAGATTTATGTTCATCAAATCCGATTATATCTTCATAGCACAATGGAAAATATAGGACTTAGTTGTGATCGGTTCCAATTTTTTATTCCCATCATTATTATTTTTTTTATTTATCAAGCTGTCAGCTACATCAAGAGCATTTTCACTTTCGTAGAATCAGGGAAACTTTAATCGTCATCGAAATCAAACACACCGCCATATTACCATATAAATATGTTCATATGTATATCCAAATTCCAACTTAAATATTCATGGGTGCATGGTGGAATCGACAGGCTATGAAGAAAAGTTTGCTACTAGTCTCAGTTAATCTGATTCAGTAGTTTAGCGGTAATCGCAGTCAAAGTTTCATAAAACTACTACCACTGTTTCGTCGTGAATGTGTCTAATTCTACTATTTACATTCATAGTTGTAGCAATGAAGCTTTACATTCACAATAGACTCGATATATATTTATCTAGCATGTATGTATATTATCTGTTCTCATGGTCCCACGCTCTCAAGCTTGAATTGTTAATTACTATTCATATTTTTGAAGGTAATTCCCCCGCAAGGCATTACGATAAGCGTAAGAGTTTTAACGATAACTGCCACTAATTAATCAGATATTTCGATGAAGAGTGTTGTGGATTGATATTCAATATGTATATTCATGATCATACTTCGAAATAACTATTATTATTGATACGAAATGAATGTTAATACTTGTAGTTGTTCAATAACGAGCTGAACTGTTTTGCTGTTGAATTTATTTCATTTCCTAGAAGGCAACTTTTGTGGATTATTTCGTTGAAATTAAACAGTAACTTTTAAACCTGTTAATCATGCATCATTAATTAATTTCAAAAAGCCAGTATGAATTTTATACTGTTATGAACAATATGGAGTTGGATTTCTGAGACGAGTATTCCAAGAATTTTCGTTGCATAATGCGCTTTTAAACATTTTTTAATAATTAACTGGCCTAAGTAAATGCACAAAGGATTCATGTTGAAATATTAAAATTTCGCTTTCGGCTGCCATTAAGCAAAGATAATAAGAATTTATGGATTGAATTTCGTGCTTTTAATAGACTCGAATCAAACTTGATAATTAAAATGGGTAGTGGTGAAAACCATCAAACTGAAAAAAACTATAGCAGACTAGATCATGAAACTTAATAAGTTTTGAGGACCTTATTTTAAATTTTCATATTACCAGTGAAATTTGAAATCAATTTAATTTATATTGCTTGAGTTCTTATTTTTGCTTGTAATAAATACTTTGAAAATTTTGTCACAATTCAAAGCCATCATCGAAAAATACAATGCAAAACTCCTCTTCACTTAAATCGGTAAGCACTTTAATCTTTCAAAATTTCTCTCGAAATCAATAAATAAAACACACAAGCAACAATAACTTTTCCGAAAATCCCATTTTCACTTCAAAAAACAATCCCAAACATAACTAGGAACTGTGAAAGCATATTTAACAAATAACTAAATTACTCTTCTCTACTTTCAACATCCAATATTGTTTCTTTTGTTACGTTCTTAGCTAATTCATTATGCAGACAATATGCAAATCCGAAAAGCAGCACATCGATTCATTCGCAAACAACACAGAAACGCGACTATAAATAATTCAGCTATATAATGTTTTCCCTAAATTGGCTCATCCACAATCTGAAATATAGTCGCATCATTCAGAAATGGCACTCTGCGTTGCCGTTAGTATCTTCTTCCTATTTCAAGAGGAAAATATTTAAAAGACCGTTAAAGAAATTCACAGGTTGTCCGCCTGCATAAAATTTTTGAAATAAAGTTGTTCCAATGAAGCATACTTAAATTAATATTATCTTATGATAAATTCATACCCACGTTGGGCGCGGAAATTCAGTGAGATATTACGCGCCAAAGCAAGCATAATTGACACAATCATCTATTTATTTCAATTTTTTTGAAGTTTCTGTAAACTCAAATAAACTTTTCCTCGCTGATTTTACAAATTTACTACTCCAACGTACTCAATCATGATCCTGAACCATCGATATACAGTCTTCCATAGAACTTATCGAGTTCAAGGTTATGAAGAACATTTCACCTATAAATCTGAAACTTTTCAAATCACCACTCAAATTATTTTAATGAAGAAAAATCTGAATCATTTTTATAGCGCCCGTTGCCCAGTAATTGCATCAGATGTGCAAGATAAAGTTAAAAATTTCGTAGATGATTTCCACAAGTCTTTCACTTCCATCAACTTTCTTCTCATTTCAACGGAAAAAAAAACACCCTCGTCCAACGTCGACTAAAAAAGCATACAGCGCACGAATACGAATAAAAAACATAGCCCTTGGAGAGAACAAAATGAAAACGCTTAAATCTCAGTAAAATCTTGAATACATAACAGTCAGTTCCTGGGGCTAGTGGCAGTGTTAACGGCAACTGGACGAAGCGATCGAAGAACTTGAAAAAGTACAACTTCTGGAGTTGTAAATAAGAAAGTTCAAAAGTTGTAGAAAATTTCCAGTAGCCGACTTGAAGGCAACAGATACCTATACTAAATACAGAACGATATTAGCACCATGCGAAAGGCTTCGGTAGAACAAGGTGAAACTCGGAGTGTACTACAAACCATTGCTGTCCGTTTCGTTGCGATACTAGTTTTCCTGGTTAGTCTACACTTATTCGTTGTAGTCGTCAGAAGGACAGTAGTTGAAACTCGCAGCATGGATGGCAAACTAAAGACTAATACCAGTCATCCTCGCCCGGAGCAACAAGAAGTTATCTCTGCCAGTATTTATTCCAGGCCACTATCATTTGACGGGAAGAACGCAACCAGCTAAACTAGTACCAGCAACGACGGAATAAAATCTTTTCGTCCACCCGCCATGCCACTAGCCGGCCACTGCACACTTAGTCACCAGACTGAGTTTGTGTAGAGAAAGATATATGCGTCCTCAGTTAAGGCAAGTTTGCAACATAATTACATAAAAGAGAATTTATGTCTTTTATGGAGACAGGACGACGATTCTTTCGTGATGCTCTAGCACAATCAGGCCGTAGATATTGACTTAAGCGTCGAAGAATCAGGCGTTGTTGTCGTCGCTTGCTGATGTCGTCCCCACATCGAACTGAACAAACCAAGCGTCGTATTGTTGTCGGTCGTATAGGGCAGAGGGCATTTGTCAACATATTTCCACACACTTTCTGTTTATTGATTTTCACATCAATTTCGTTGTTATTTATGATGACATGTATAACGTTTTCATGATAGTAAAACATAGTGCTGTCTTACAAACTTTGATTGATTCATTTCGCTATTTTCGGGACTGTCACGAATCCGAGAAGAAAAATTGAAGGAACTGTATACAATGATAATCACCTTCTTGTATCGTTCTTTTGACAAACAACGATGAATATGGTTTATTTTTTCCGGTTCGAGGAAAATATTAATTTATATATATTTTCGCAATGGCAGGTATCCATCGAACGGAAAAACTGCTTCTAATTTGAAAAAGCTGTAGAATTTTAGCAGGACGAGCTATTTTCATAAAAGTCATGCTTGTTTCTTTGAAAAATACGGAAGTTTATCGGGCATTGAACGAAAAATTAATAAAGTAGGGAAATTCATTCTAGGAAAATTTGAAATCAACAAAGCTGTAAGTTAGAGCATAGTTGGCCTTCTGTTACTAAAATAACTAGTTTCTTGTTTCCGAGAAATTAATTCATCTTTGTAAGTGTAAGCAAATTGAAACTCATCAAAGCATGAAGGTTTGATTGATTTCAAAGTAATATGAAATTGATTTTTCAATGATAAGATAAAAAAAGCAGTAGTAAAAAAAAGTACTAATAAAAAATAACTTTACGAGGTAGATCTCGATTTTTCGCAAGGATAACTTGGTTTTTACAATTCTTGAATATATTTAAGGCAGTATTGACTGAATTAAATGAACGATTTTTACAGTAAATAGTTGTAAAGCAAGTGTACTAAGATTTTGTTAAGCAAAGTGAACCTAGTCCTTGCTGTTAACAAAGTGAACCTTGTCATTAGTAGATTACAGAGTAACCAATGAGTTGTCGAATGAAAGTGTTACTAAAACTGGCTATTCAAGAAAAACGGACTTCTTCTGATGCAATTCACATGTTTTAACGACTAACAACAATAACTAACAATTAAGATTTCAATTCAAATACTTACTCAACAAATTTATAGTCCACAATCATTGACTATAATTATTCACACAACGAGCCATTCACGGTGAAATTTGAAAACAATATAAGCAAAGAGCTTGTTGAGATCAGTTGGCTTATTCTAAAATACTAAGCTTTAGAGTGGGTGATATTTACTTTGCCCTTGGTTAATCTACCTAATTAAGAATCTTTGCCACAATAACAACGATTTCTTTGAAGACCATTGTTTTTGAAAGATCCCACCTGGAGGTTTTTGCTTATGTTAAAAAGAGACGAAACTGACATATTTTTGAATCATAACTTGTTTATGATTATTTTACTCATGTCGCCACCGAAAAACTAATATCTGCATTCAAAAATTAGCGAGTTGTACTTCGATGTACCTTATGTCTTCATCACCATCATCATTATCAATGAAGCGAACACCAATCTCAGTTTCATGCTTCCGCCGTCAAGTCCGACATTTTCAGCGTTCGTTTGACATTTAAATTGAGTTGAACCTGGGGCCTGCCTTGACGTCTCCTTCCAATAATCTTGCCCCCATTAACTTTCCGACCTGAATCTTCCTCACTCATAGACTCTGAGTCCTGTTCAGCTCACCGCAGCCTAGTGAGGTTGATTTGATACGATATCGCTTCTAGAATTATTTGAATCATTTATCATCACATGGGGACCAAATTTACCAGGTTATCAGAGGATCTTTCTGTAAAAAAGAAGCAAAAGATTGAAATTTACCTTTGCAAAGATTTCAGAAAATAAAGTCTGAAATTCTTAGAGAGACTTAAAAAAGAATTTAAAAAAAATTGATTGCGCTGATCTTATATGGGTGAATGATTTGACTTCTTTGAAACTGCATTCATCTATCTTTTTCAAACAAGTGTTCTTTTGGTTTGTATTGTAAATAGACATGGGTAACGCAGCAAATTTTGAGACGCTGATACACTGATACCGGCGCCAGCAGTGGTGTCAGCGCACTGCGCTGATACCATTGCGCTATGATGCCATAATCTCATTAGCCTATGTGTGATACTCACTGCGTTTCTCGGACTCACATACGGCGCTGGCAGCATTGCGCTGATACCATGACGCTATGATACTACGATTGCATCGCTTTTCATAATGTTTACATTGCGGTTCTTGCTTGAAGTACACATGCAGCCTGTAAAACTCAAGTGGCTTGAGTCGAACCGATCGGAAAAGAAAATATGAGCTGGAATGCTATTGATTTTCCGTTCGAGAAAAACTCTCATACCAAAATTTGAATGAATATGCTTTGGCAAGAATTTGACTCTGAGGTGAACTCATATCTTTGCGCCGCGCCGTAGCATAGCGCCAAGCCAAATGGTGTTGGCATTGCAAAGCGGCAGCGCCAACACCATTAATACCGAAATGCGTTACTGCGCTACTGATACCGACAATCGGTATCAGCGCAGTGGTATCATGGCTAGTACTTCAACGCAATTGCGCGGCGCAGCGCTGCGTTACCCATGTCTAATTGTAAAGGCTGGTACTGAGTTAATCTCCATTTTCTGGTCATTCTTTCGAGCGAAAATTTTGACAAGAGAAAAGCGGAGACACTGTTCATTTCTGACGGAAAAAAATGTCTGGAATTTCAATTTTCGATCGATTTTGTAATTGAAAAGACATTTGCAGAATTAAGTTTTCAAATTCAAACACCAAATGTTCCGTTTTAGCACGGAAGAATGAACTGCACATATTAAATTGGTGTGAAATAATTAGAGACATGTATCCATGCCATCTGCACTTTGAACTCGAAGCATTTTTTTACACTAAGAACTGAGTACAACTCTTGCTTATTTTCAAGCTAAATTTTCGCCGAAGCAAAAAAGACAGTACTATGCTTAAGGCGTCAAAAGGTTGATTGGGGCTTTCCACACTTGTATTCTTGATGCACTCCTCAAACCGGTTTTCTGGGCAAGAGATGGAAGAATCAAGGGGAATTCTCTACAAAAAGTAGAGAAGTCCTCGCAGATGAATTACTGTGACAAATTGAGAACGAAGTACCGAAAACTTGGAGGGACAGAGTAAATAATATTGCGGAATGATACTTGTTCCCTAGTAACCACCCACACACGCACAAACTGACACGTATTTATCAATTGGTTTTCTTTTTTTCGTGGGCTTGATATAAATGAAGCTGTTTCTTCTTTTTACTCTCTCCTTAATTCCATTGTTTCTAGATTTACTCCTGTGTCTCGTTCTCGTCGTGGTGCTTGTCCTAGTTGGTTTTCTGTCGCAGTATCCAAAGCTTCGCGCGAGAAAGATAAGGCCCGTAATGAATTTCTTCGCAGTTCATCTGTCGAGGCGTTTCAGCATTATCGGTATCTATATAACAGAATTCATGGTGCTTTTAGTCATTTATTTTCTGTAGAGCAACATGGTTTCGTCAAGGGACGTTCAACGACTACAAATTTAATGGAATTCACTAACTTCGTCGCGTGTACTTTGGACAATGGTCTTCAAGCTGATGTGATTTGACTTCGCGAAAGCATTTGACAGGGTAAATCACACAGTGCTGTTAGATAAGATCTGTCATTCTGGTGTTTCCTGTTCCCTTACATCTTGGCTTTCTTCCTACATCCATGATCGCGTCTGCCGTGTTGTGTTTAATGGTTGTTCTTCCTCCCCTTTCTTTCCTACTTCTGGTGTTCCCCAAGGTTCCATCCTTGGTCCCCTCCTTTTCACATTGTTTATCAATGACCTTCCTTGTAATTTTCAGTCTGACTCTGTTGTATACTGATGACCTTAAAATTTTCCATGCTGTCGCTTCACAAAATGATTGTTGTAAGTTACAATCGGATCTTTTTGTTTTAAGTGATTGGTGCTCTGCGAACTTCCTTGATCTTAATGTTTCCAAGTGTTTCGTGATGTCTTTTTCCAATAAACCTAATCCCATTTCCTTTGAATATTTTTTGTGTGATAGTCTTTTGAAGCATGTAGATCAACATAAAGACCTCGGCATCATCTTTGATCCGAAGTTAAAATTTGATTTGCATGTTTCTTTTGTGGTTGCTGAGTCTTCAAAAGTAGCTGATTTTGTTCTGCGCTGCTCTCGCTTTGCAACCAATATCAACACATGTGTTCGTCTTTTTATTTCTCTTGTTCGTAGCATTGTTGAATATTGCTCCCAAGTGTGGTCTCCTCGTTTCGTGCACCTGTCTAATGCTGTTGAATCCGTTCAGCGTAAGTTTACTCGCTGCCTTTTGTACAAGTTTAATGTTGCTTACCGTCCTTATGATGACCGTCTGCTTTTCTTAAATCTCCATTTGCTGAGTACCCGCAGAGTATTCCTTGATGAATGTCTTCTTTACGAGCTTCATCATGGCTTACTCTCTTCCAACATTCGCGTGTATGCGTAATTCACAGGAACAATCGAAAGAAATTTGTATGACAAACTACATTAAACCAAGGTGGCTCAGTTTCCGAAGAAAGATAATGTGTCCCTCAAAAGTCTATATAAATAGCATGCTCGTCTTACTACGTTTCTTTTGATAGCAAAATTTGTCGATGTTAAGGGATACGGAAAATTTCTCATGATTGTGGCATAAAGATTTCGGTCGATAAACGCGAATAAAGATGCAATAAAGACCGGTCAAAAATTACCTCCGAATGATACGTCACTTATTTTCGGTAAAGAATGAATTAGCTCATATTTTCAAATAGAAGAGAAAACGTTTTCAGATAAGGTCTTGTTGTAAATAGTGCGTCAAAAGAAGGCTTAACGAGCTACTGGCTATTTTGCAGAGCATGGATGGAAGTCCATCAAAGATTGGGCTCAAGGTTGATTTCTAACTTTTTATTATAGTTTCAACCATAATACGAGAAGTAAAAAAAATTCTCCAATTAATAATGATGGCCGCTTTCATTTGACATCCGTTATCATGGCTTTTTACTGCACACTAACTAATAGCTTTCTTCGTTACTTAGTCATTCAGCAATGTGCTGAATCCTACGATCTTGCAAGCTAAAATGCAAACTGTCTGTCGTCGGAAGCACGTGTCGGTGAAAATTCTTTATCTATGAGACTGTTGCTGGTGTTCATCGAGCTCACAAAATTTTTTCCCATCAGTCTATGTTTTCGGCTGCATAAATTGTCTCAAAACTCGTTTTTGAACTCGTCAAAGTTGTCCTGAACTCTGTGTGCGTATCT
The DNA here is from genome assembly GCA_947369275.1 of Nemotelus nigrinus. Taxonomy (NCBI): domain Eukaryota; kingdom Metazoa; phylum Arthropoda; class Insecta; order Diptera; family Stratiomyidae; genus Nemotelus; species Nemotelus nigrinus. Next base: position 151,254,822 of record OX376373.1, read on the forward strand.
TAACACTGCGATTGCTGCATGCTGGTGCATGAATATGTCCAATATATATCGTCAAACCAGTCGTTCTGATTGCTTCTGCGACTGCAACTTGAGCAATTTTTAGCCGTACCAATGAAAGATTATACTTACCCTAGAGTTTTCGCCGACACTCAGCTATCAAGGGCTCCGCCACTATCAGCAACAAACATCTTCGTTGACATTGGGTGATGTGAACATTCATAGCGAAACGTCAAAACGCGAATCAGCATCAATTCCTCAAATACAATTCAGCATTAGTGATTATCTCAAACCTTAGTATAAGATAATAAGTAAAAGTTTTCTTTGTTCACATCTAGCGGGAGGAAGTTCCGATATTTGTCAATCCATATACACTCGAAAATTGCGGGGTTTAACATAAGCTCGATTTTGATAATCGCTGAGTTCGCTACTTTTTGATTTCGTATCAATAAATCGGTAAGTTTTTTAGTTAATTTCATTTGGATTATGTTCGACCCAAATATTTTTATCAAATAAAACATTTGCTTAGTCAATAAATTTCTTATTAACTTATAATCAAGTATTTGGTAAACCAGGTAGAGTCTTTGAAATGTCGCCATACAACGTTAGCTTTAGCTACAACTTCAGATCTACTCAGATTATCTTTGACTGATAGATGTTTCAAGATTAAGCATCTTTCAGGCTTTCTTGAGCCACTGCTAACTGGATTTGCAGCCAAGCTATTTGTGCCAACATACTGTTTGCTTATGGTTCATTTTCAATTTTTTCAAAAATCAATAAAACCATCACTAAAAGCATGTCTAGAGCAAGAATCGAAACTTGGTTCTATCTATTCAAAAGCAGATGTGTTGGTCCTTTGTGTAGGTTTAGTTAGGTTAAGCCAAAGTGGCTGCCGGTCTACAGAGGTCTGCCGCCCGACACACATAGGCACAAGAGATGCCCGTTGTGATGCCACACTAATTTGTCACTCTCTCCTACTTACTGAACTCGGGAAACCATCTGCTTCCCTTGACAAATTGCGTTATCCCTTTTAAATTGACCAGGGACAACTCGGTCAGGTTTGAGAGAAAGGGAGCACCAATTGCCGCCAACCTTCTCCTTGCCTACGCCGGGCACTGACACAAGAGGTGAAGGACGGACTCCTCCTCATCCTCAGAGCCACAACTCCGACAGAAATCGTTAAACTGCACTCCCAATCGTTGTGCATGCCGTCCTATGAGGCAGTAGCCCGTAAGAACTCCCACAGTGCAGCGTAGAGCGCTTCGAGTCAAGCCTAAAAGCTGCCTGGTGCGATGCGCATACATGGATACCCAGGACTGTCAGGATGATTCACCTGCTCAGGACCTCCTAGCATCTTCGAGATATTTTTGCCTCATGGCCAGTTTGACCGATGACATCGGTATACCTATTGAGAGGGAGCAGGAGACGTCCGGTAACAACGTTCCAAGCCTTGCTAGCGCATCGGCCTCACAGTTGCCCTGAAAACCCCTATGTCCAGGTACCCAAATCAATTGAACCACCGAATGTCTCGACATCTCCTTAAGAGATGCACGGCATTCAGCAACAATCATGGAAACTATACAAGGACCAGCAAGGGATTTAATACCCGCTTGGCTATCTGTGAAAATGCCAATATTAACCCCGAATATTCGATTACACAGAAGCCAGTCGATTGCTTGTAAAATAACCGCAACCTCCGCCTAAAAGACACTACAGTGGTCTGGTAGACGGAAGGACAGCTTGAGATTCAGCTCATCCGAGTATTTACCACTTCCGACTCTATTGTTTAGCTTTGAGCCGTCAGTGTACATATGGATAGGCCCACTTTCGAGGGTGACACCATCACGCCATTCATGATTTACCCTCTCCGATAGCGTAGACAAACACTTTCCCGACACTGCTACAGCTATGTCGTCTGCATAAGTAATCACTGTGCAGCCGACACGGTCCAGCTTCATTAGAAGAGTATTCACCGTGATGTTCCACAGCAGGGGAGAGAGGACTCCACTCTGAAGTGTGCCCGTACTGACTCCTCGTCTTCCGCTGGCATCCCCAGGGAAGAGATAACCACTCTACTTTTGAGCAGCTGCACAATAAAAGCAATCAGCCGCTCGTCCACATGCAGCACCGAGAGAGCCTCAACAGTTGCGTTAGAATTTACGTTGTTGAAGGCCCCCTCAATGTTCAAGAAGGCGGCAAGCGTATATTCCTTAAGAGCAAGAGATTTCTCAGCTTGCTCAATAAGGATGTGAAGAGCAGTCTCAACAGATTTACTTTTGGTATACGCGTGTTGTGACTGCGAGATCAACATAGGATCGATTGATCTTTTCATATGGTAATCAATGATCCTTTCCAAAATCTTAAGCAGGACTGAGTTTTTTTTTACCTGCTTTCGGAATAAACATAACTCTAGTTTCCCGCCAGCTAGTGGGAACATACGAGAAGCGTAGGCAAGCGCTATAAATCTCCCTGAGCCATGGTAGCAATACTTCCATGGACTGCTGAATGTCAGCCGCAAGCACGCCATCAGGACCCGGGGATTTAACGGCTCAAAAGAGTTAATAGATTAATCAGACTGATATTTTAGACCTTGATTTACATGCACAGAGTGCATAGCTTATCACTTTCAACAATTCCTTTCCAGGATATTTCTTACATTGCTATTAGTTGAGCAAAGTATTTGCAGACGGTATTAGCTCCCTGGCTTGCAACTTTTGAGCAAGTTCGAGGAGAATATTCGCTAATCGTTAATCCTTTTCATGGCTCGGGTTCATCTTCAGTCCAGGTTTTTCCTGACGCTCTTCAAAAGCTATAAAAGTTTTATGAGCTGAAAAGTACCATTTTGAGCGCAGTCTGAAGGGGCTTGTTTCCGCATGCTGGACTTTCATACTAGCCTATCCGAAATCTGTCGCGGAGATATAACTTACTCTTTTAATTTATGTTTGATATCATATTTTTGACAAGGGTTTGTCTGTTGAGGAACGATTGCTTTGCTCTGGAAAGTCATAATGGCATGATGCGCTTGAATATTTGTTATATGATTGGAATCTGTAACGTTTTTCGTAGCGAAAACTGAATCATTCAAAAGGATCTACTAATATTTTGATAATGCGGCAAAACTAATTTCATTTCCTTCTTATTATGATAAATTGAACTTTTTCACAATAGACCGTCTGCAATGCATTAAAATAGCAAACGAGCTAAGATTTAGTGAGGGGTAGACATTACGTTTCCCCACCCACATATGACCTAAACAAGGGTTATTAACGTGAAACAATGCCATCATTGCACCAGTCGCAATTATTTGTCACCAGAGCACTAATCACCCGAAAAATCTAGGTCATGTTTATTGAGTCAAAGTTACTAAATTGCCATGGGTCTTTCAAAAGTCATATTGCCAAGTTTTAGTATGCATTTTTCCCAAGTAAATATTAACCTTAATTATTTTTGTTCATTAATGCATCTTATTACAAACATACACGCGACAATTCAATTATTTTATTATTAAAAATGAAAAAAAACATCGCATTCAGCTCAAACTGACATCATTTGCCAACAAAAATGCTGTAAATGCACGTTCCGAAATAAAACCTACCTTTCCTCTTTGTTTAGCGCTACTACTACCATTCAAAGTAGGATGAAAATTAAGCTGTATAAATATTTATACAGCTTTAGAAAAATTATTTACAGTTTTTGGAACATGTGTTTGCATAAAGTTGTAAGCTATAATGTGATGGCAAATACATTTTTGGTTCTTATCGCTAATACAAGTTTTACGATAACGATTGTTATTAAGCTGACATATATAAAATAATTCCGTTCATATCAATTTGAAATCTTATAAAAATTCAGAGGTTAATGCAACCACTGAGAGCAATGAACTGATGGAATATATTGCCTATTTTGATTACAGTTCTTCTTCAGATAGTAGGAAACGAAAATACAGCTCAAAAATTAATTTTATGTGTTTATCATGCATAATATTTTTCTTGTAGCACTAGGTGTGTATCTTTTCAAGAAAATCTCTTTTTACAGAGTTCGTTATTTACTAACAATGCAATTTTCTAAATTGCATATTGGCATAAGTTCACAGTGATTTCGAAAAACTATAAAAAATAACCAAGTCGATGTAAAATATTTTTTTTGTTTTAAATTGCGGCATCTATTCTTCAGCGCTTCTGCTAAAACAACAATACGCATTTTTGCATTACATTTTACTAATTCTATCCACCAATATGATATTAATTAACAAATAAAAAAAAACATGCATTCTATCAACTGAACGACTTAATTACTCAATTCGTGCTCTCAGTTTATCTTCCGAAACAGATTCAGCTTTCAAGCGCATTAGCTCACTGTTTTTTTGATCAATTATGCTTTTTGTCCATTCATGGTCCAACAGACGAATAAAAGACCAATCGTATCCAGTTTCCGAAAAAAAACGAGATTCAATTAGCTACGCCTCTTACACTCCAATAAACACATCCGTTTATCCAGTCTAGATCTTTCAAAGAGTCTTTACTTCAATAATATTGTACCTGATGACTGTTTCAAAGGTCCCTGGAAGAATGTTACGAAATGAACCAAGGAGTAGAGATGCGGCGGCGGCAATATCTTTTCAGTAATTTCAATCTCTTTTTGAGACAATGGACGGAGTGGTTTTTTTTCGGAAAGTGTAACCTGTCGTAAACAGAGACACGAATCGATTACACCAAACCAGCGTGTCTCAGGAAGCAACGAAATGAGTTTGCCTTTGAGATACTTTAGGATTTTGGTGAATTTAAGCCAGGGCGAGCGATGTTTTTTTTACAAAATCAGATGGGTTGATGGAGATTATTAGTTTGATATCGGATAATTTATCATTTTAAATATCGATTTTATAATATTCATCAATAATAGTCACTAAGACTGTTTTGGAAATACTTCACAATGCTCAGAGGTAAGGTTTGAAACTCAGAGCATATTAAACGTTCTGAATTGACCACCGGCTGACATTTTGAAGAACTAGAGGTAGAACTATGTTTAAATACAGTGGCTCACAGCTTATTTGATACAGTGACTTTTTAAAAATGCAAATCACTGTAACTTTGAAATAAAGAACCCTATTCAAAAAATTTAAACGTATTTGACTAGATGCATGTTCGACGAATACAATGCAAAAATGTTCCAGCAATATTCCTCGGCGTCCCTTAAAAGAGAAATACCACTGGCGCAGAAAAAATGCAGCTCACAGCTTATTTGATACAGACACTTCAATGCGAATAAACTTCTATTTCTCGCGGAGTTAATCTGTGTTGTTCTTGTTTCTTGAATTTTTGATTGTGTTTAGACATTGGCTTAAGTAATTTTTAGCAAGATCTTGTAAGCTGAAGTGCCAAAATGAGCCATAATTGTAAAATGGGTCATCGCACCACAATTGAACAGCGCGAATTGGTATTAAACCACTTTAAAAAAGGACAAAGTGTTCGGAAAATTGCTGAAAGTGTGAATTTGAGTGTCTCTACAGTGCAGCACATAATTGAGCGCTTCCTACACGAAAATCGGGTAGAAAATAAGAGGAGAAATGCGCCAAACAATATTTTCACCGTATCCGACGAACGATACATTGTAAGGAAAATGAAAGCAAACACAAAGATTTCCACTCCAAAATTGGTTACTGAGGTTTATCGTGAATTAAGGAAGTCATGTAGTGCTGAATCCGTCCGACGAGTGCTTCGCGACCATGACTTCAGGGTCCGAGTAGCTCGTAGGAAGCTTTTCATTTCCAAAAAAAATACAATAAGCCGATTTGCCTTTGCCAAAGAGCATGTGGGAAAGCCATCCGCGTTCTGGAATACGGTTATTTTTGCGGACGAGTCCAAGTTTAACATTTTTGGCTCCAACGGAATGTCATATGTCTGGCGCAAGGCAACCACTGAGCAAAACAAGGTGAACCTCAAAGCTATTGTGAAGCATGGTGGTGGTAATGTGATAGTTTGGGCCTGCATGTCTGCAGCCGGAGTCAGAAATTTAAAGTTTATTGAGGAAACAATGGACCAAACAAAGTACCTTGATGTATTCCAAAACAATTTGCTGCAAAGCACTGAAAAACTGGGTGTTAGCAACCAATTTCGGTTGTACCAAGACAATGATCCAAGGCACAAGTCGGGAATTGTGCAATCCTGGCCAATTTGGGATTGCCCTCATTTGATGTCTCCGCCGGCACAGACACCAGATATGAACGTCATTGAGAATCTGTGGACTTTGTTGGATAACAACATTAGAAAACACAAGATTTCTAATAAACAAGACCTGAAGAAAGCACTGCTAGAGGTATGGCAAAAAATTAGTCCTGACATCACAAAAAAACTCGTTGATTCAATGCCGAATAGGCTCCAGGCTCTGCTTAAGTCTAAGGACTATCATACAAAGTATTGAAATCAACTGGAAACCTCATAATTCACAACAATTTTAATGTTTAATCAAACTGTATCAAATAAGCTGTGACATGAAATTTGTTATTATTTTTAGTTTTTTTGTTTTTTAAGATGTAAAACATCAACTTTGTAACAAATATAAACTTGTTTAATAAACAACAAACAATTGCCTTCAAAATAGTGTTCAAATTTTTTTGATATTGTTATTATTTTTTGAGTTACTGCAACTTAATTTTTTAAAGAAGCACTGTATCAAATAAGCTTTGAGCCACTGTATATGAACGCTTACAACAGACAAGATTTAAGTCTTCATCAAATATGTATGGTAAAAAGCAATTTTTAGATTCATTAGGCAAAACATTTTCCGAAAAACTGTTATTCAACTTCTATTTCGTTTCTTTTTGGTGTGTCTTTCTTCTTCTCCTGTATCCGCGTAGATAGGTACCGTACATATCCTCAAATGTAACAAAATAATTAAAGCATCCGATTAGTTGTTGGAAAGATATTTGCAATATTGCATTTTTAATAGGTAGCATGATTAAAAAAAAAAAAACTTATTATTTCTAAGTACAAACGCCAGAGACAGACGAATATCGAGTACTATCTTGTATTCCAGAGAAAGATTTCGTAACAAATGTTACGAAACGTAGCAACAGTTATATAGAAATATTCTTCTTTCGGTTTATTCGCTGCCAGTCGTGAATTAGCTGGCATTCGAAATGTAGAATAATTCGGTCATAAAATGTCTTCAGTGGAAAAATTTGACGGCATTGGTGTTTTGATTGTTATTTTATTACATGATTATCTGTCAGAGTTCGCGATAATTATATTAAGGTGATGAAATAAATACATCACACAATGAATTCATCGTATTAGTCAGACAGAAAAATTGTCCGATGAGGATTTCATAAGAAATAAGAAGAAAAGTTGGGCTAAGAATTGTAAAGAGCATACTTCAAACATACTTCGATTTTCAATCTTTCCTAGTGACTGCATATATTTTCGTATAACGATCACTTTAATTAGTAATATGACAACATCGTGACATTCGAATACCCATGAAATATCAAAAGACTGTTTCAATATAAAGTTAGTCGATGTTAAATCCTGGCGCCCAACGTGGGTACGCACTCATACATTTTTTTCAGCAAGCAAAAGCTTGAGTCAAAAGACACTCCATTTACTTTTTATTGGCTTTAAGTTAAACAAATCAAAAATATTTCAATTATGTCAGTCGAAAAGCCATCGACGAATCAAAAAGTGCACGTAATCAGCCCACTCAAAAAGGGAAAATCCCAAGTTCGATCTCATTTTAAAATGTTTTTCTTCTAATCTAATCAAATTACTTTTCATGCTGAAGAGCTCCAAGGGCTGCACATAAATTCACCGCAAATATTCGAATCAAATTGAATTCAACACGAGATTCCTAGAATTTGTATTGGCTTCAATGCCCTAACTTACTTATGAGTCCAATTTTAGATATTCGAATCCAATTTATCGATAATAGCGATTCATTAAGGAACTTAAGGACAAAATCTAAGCTGATTTACGTCTTCAAAATCGTAACACATCACACTTGAGTGAACACACGCGCACCACTACGTGTTCATCTCTCCGGAAATACCTCATTCTAACTCGCAGCAGTAACGTAGGTACTATGTACAAGCCAATTTCCATGTAATAGCGTTATCAATTTGCTTTGAAGAAGACGAAAGCGAATTGCTTAATTAACTCAAGTAACATAATAGGAAGTGTTCTGCTTGCCAATTTAATCCTATCATAATTATATCCGTATAATCAACGGTTTGTCGTAATGACATGTCAAAGAGGCCATTTTCGTCTGGTCGTCTTCACGCCTCTGTATCTGTCAGCCAGCAGGCCGCCATACGTTTACAGCTCGAAGGTGTCGTGTAACATATAATTCCTGTTGTCGTCGTAACTCGTTAGCTTCTCTCGCTCTATTTACCCCCTAAATCCGAATCGCTCGGGTGTCTGCCTGTTGTCCCGGTAGCAGCTCCAGGCACGACCCAATACCCATCCCCAGCTTCGATGAACATTTTAAATATTGAGTGGAGGAACATATTCTTGTTGGAGCATATGACGCTTTATGTTTGTGAGACACATACCATAGGACTGACTGTTCTTCTAAAAATCAGTAATGTTCGCGGGTGGGTCTATCGTATCATGTTATACAGTATGAAGCGAGCGGCCGGTTGCCCATAAAAGAAGCCAATGCTATTTGGAGCATGCTGGCCAGGAAAAATTTCCCACACATATGCTTGCATGCAGACAAGTGGTTCCAACAGGACATTACGGTTTGGATACTACCTTCGAGATTGAGTGACAAGAGGTTGGGGGAGTGCGTAAATGTTTCTGACGACTTTCAAATTGGACATGTTTACAACTGCTCATATTACCGGGGCCCGAAACGAAAATTTTATTTTTATCAAGTCGATGCGCGTAAGAAGTGTCATATTTTATGTACGATGATTAATATAAGATTATGGTAATAAAAAAGTTTTTGTCAGAAATATTAGATTATATGAAGTGTGTGATGGCTAAGGAGCTGGGGAAACATATACCGCATATTTAGGCTCTCATATGTTGGCACGAAAAAGATCGAAACAACCACACTCGACCGAGATACGATGGCGGCGGTGATACTGACAATGATGATACTGACGGATTTGATGATGGCGGTGATGGTTGGCATGGCAAATGAAGTTTCAGGCATTTATTATGACTGACTTGATGTATATCTTCTCATGGGTAAACTTATAATCAGATAATAACACTGATGAACGATGTGAAATTCGAGATGAAGTTTAAGTAGCTTTTCATGATAGAAGGACATTGTTGTGTCCTGTTATCATGATTGTTTTTCGGCGAAAATTTATTCGAGGACTTTGCAAAGTTTTAATAGTGTAACTTAATGATCGGAATTTAGCTATGTGATATGATATGCTCTTTTTGATGTAGGTGGATATGATACGATATGGTACCTTTTGAGAGGGAAAACTATATAATTTGATATGTTGAGGTTTATGGGGTAGTTTATATACTAAACGATCAGGTTCTTTGCAAGATTTTAGTGAAGGATATTTAATTTGGTATGAAGGTGTGCAAAAATTATAAATCAACTATAATAGCCTATCATATATGTCATGAATATCTTGATTTCTATTTATTGCTTTTGGGCTTTAATTTGAAAATGATATAATTATATAATTGAGATATGATATATTTTGCATATGATCATATAGATTTTATTTTTTTTTTAATATTCTACCACTCAGTGTGGAATCCTTAGTTGTTTTATGGAAAAAGTACAGAAACGCCCCATGCGACTTGTATGTATTGAAATTCACTACTAGCCATCCCATTCTAAAACTTTTATCATAAAATAGGTATACTTTAAGCTTTGCTTTGTTATAAAAATAAACAAAATTAACCTGGTCCAAACTATTCAAATTACGAGTTAAAGTGTCTACTTCCGGTTCCACACAGGAAAAAAAATTTATTTTTCAAATCTGATTTCAAAATTAAAAAGAATAGCTAATTTTCTATACCAATCAATATGTTGAATGTTTTTTAGATTTTGTTTTGAATCTCAGAATCCGCTTCCAAAAAAACCTTTTATCAATTTCGTCAGTTATTCAGAAGCCCATAACTCGGCAACTAAATCTCATAGAAACAAAAACTTGTGCATCCACATTCATATCTTCTAGAAGTACCATTATGCACAATATGAACGAAATCCAGAACCTCGACTTTTTGTTGTTGTCCGCTTCACGTGAAATGCCCCATATATCATAGCCGAACTGAACTTATTTCAAAATTAATATGGATTACACATTGAAATATTCGCTTGATAATTCAAAAGCAAGGCAATGAAGGTTTTTGTGATAGCTTATGAATCGAAAAATTTTTTTTCGAGATTATACTCAAATAGGAACAAATAAAGAAAAATCTAGCACCTTGAAACTATTTGAAGTACTGATTTGTAGATAAGTAGAATGTGTTGATTTCCCTTCATGTTAATTATGTTTGATAGTACATGAACATTTGGCGGTGACATTTATCCGTGCATAAGTGGTTAATTTTTTCCTGAAAATGTCAACACTGAAAGCTACAGGTGGGAAATAGTTCGAGAGTCATGGCCCCCTAAAATTTAAAAAAAAGAACACCCTAGCGCACAGAACCGCTAGAAACACTAATGTTCGAAGAACAGTCGAGAATTTGTGCAGATTTTGAGAGTGTGTTCTACCACTAGCAGCTATTCCGACTTAAACTAATATACCCCTAGTAATAATAAACCCTAAGCCAATTTAATTTCGATGACTTCATCGAAAATTACAGCGATAATAAGGTGTTTGGGGCTGCCATCCGAAAAATGTGCAGATCTTAGAAAATTTAAACATTGTTTATTTATTTTCATTGCAAATGTTTCCGAAGAAAATACTTAATACAAGCATTTATTGGAACAAAAATAAAAAAAAGGCCTACGGCTGGCAGCCCTTTGATAGCACCGAAGCAAAAAATATGTCACATCTGCCTCACGTTGAAGTCAACCTGCTCTGCGAATTTTGTATTGATCCTATGACTGCATTGGGAGTTATTGGGATGCAAAGAAATTTAGGGTGACCGTTCGCAAAAGTTTTCAAATGTTCTAGATCTTAATATTTGGTGTTTATTTTCACTATAAGATAACTACGATTTGAAAATTCTATGCTTAAATCGCTCACTAAAGGTATGCCGAAAATATACAAAAACAACCATAGCTGGCAACCCTATCATTGTTCTGAAATAAAATTTCTACTGAATATTGCCTACAATAATTTTAATTTCCCATTTGAATTTCGTTTTGATTCCATGACTGTACTGGAAGCTATAGGGCAAAGAGCTTTATTTTCCTCAGGAATTTTCAAAATTTAAGTCAGAATTTCTACCAAACGTGGTTTAAAGTAAGGTTCAGCTACTGTGTGAATTTGTTTAAAATCGAATGACTGAATCAGAATTTATAGGGCCAAAACAGTTATTTTTCTTAGTGATTTTTCAAAATGGCACCACTGGCACAAAATTGCTCGTATTTCAAAATCGCTTCTATTAGACCTGGTCCTACTTAAGACCAATATATTTGGTAAACTTCAATCAATTCTGATTATCGGATCGTGAGTTTCCGTGAACAAACGTTTTTGATGCTAAAAATATAGGTAAATTGGGGAAGGGTTACCAGGCGTGCCCATTGTAAAATTTCAAATTTTTTCCTTTGGCTATATAGACAAAGCATAAGATTTATATACGAGTGTCCTTCTCCAAGAAACAATATTTTTTCAGGAGAGTCGATGATTTGAAGGTTTTCACTTTCAGCGCCTGCATTAGCTACAGGCTTGCCAACATACTCATTAAAACTACACAAGTTTACAACTAACTAATACAAATACGTTCTGAAAGTTTCATAATGATTTAATAGCTCTGTCAAAAGTTATAGCAATTTAAAAATTTTCAAATTATCCCGTTCTCTTTTTAGGCAACTAGCGCACACATGTGGTTAAAAAATTCCAAAACATCCGATTCATATTTAAAACACGTTCGAAATTTATTCCGTTACCTTAGTTTTTGCAAAAATTATTTGGGGCCGGAATAATAGGTATATTAAAAATATCACTAAAATGGCCGCCGGCGCCAAAGGGTTAAAGACAATTAACACTTTTTGAGACCCGGGCCTATTTAGCTAAATCGGATGGCGCCTTCCCGACAAATAGCCACTGAAATTTTTCGATGATATATATATATATATATATATATATATATATATATATATATATATATATATATATATATATATATATATATTTATTTATTTATTTATATATTTATGGAAATTGAATTTTTGGCCAAATCGATTTGAATACTAATGTTCTTCGAACATTAGTAATAACTCAAGCTACTGCTGTCAGAATAAGGTGTTTTTCATTTGGAATTCTAATGGTAGCATCTCTGGGTATTGTTCGAAACAACGAATGCTGGCAGCTCTTAGCTACCATTAGAAAACCGAATCTGCTTCATCTTGAGACAAATTTTTCTTATCTTGAATTTCGTTTTAATCTGATGACTGAAGCAAACGTTTTAAACGTGAGAAGATTTTGATGATTGCCACCCGAAAAAGTTCTAACATAAAATGAACCAGTGCTGTTTTTCAATAAGGTTCTTATCATATGAAAATTCGTTGGCAACATCTCTTGATACATCGATTTTATTATGCCTCGTGCTCACAACCCTTTGCCAATACTATGTCTAAAAGAGAAAATTCTAATTTTCTTCCACAAATAAGAAAAATTAGGAAAAATGTAGTTAGTAGCTTAGTTTGTAGTATTAAAACTAGATTTTAGTAACACAACTATCAATAAAACTGGTGTGATATTATAAGTGAATTTTATTATAGTCTAGTAGATATGTTATTCCTGTAATCTTAAGCTAGTGTTTAATGTATTTCATTAGTGCGAGTGCAATAAATAATTCGTTTCTCAACCTCGAATCTAAGGTCGAAAGCATGATTAATTTATAAAAATATTTTTCTTCTTCTTGCAGGTAAGCTAATGAGCTGATTATGTTGGCGATCATCATAGAGATGTTTTTAAAAAATGACATGCTCATTTGCGGTAATTAAAACCATTCTTTCCAGTAACACAGATTTTATAAGTTTTTTTGTAAGTAACACAGATTTTATGAGTTTTTTTGTTCTTAGTATTGAGCTCCTTTCAGATATTACGCCATTTTTGCTTTGGTTAATAAGCTATACGGTGTAAACGCTACTACCATAGCAGCGCCAGTTGGGCAACGCTATTTTAGCTACGGCATAAACAAGGCCTATGGCATGCAAATGTTTCATTTTTTGCACATTTCTTCGTATTCTCTTCTTCAATAACTGAACATTTTATATTTTCTTCCTTATCGTGATTAAACCTTTTTTTTTGTGAAAATTTCCATAATTTTACACAAAGGCTCATTTGCAGTAAAACTTGTACTGATTTCTGATTTTTTGATGTGTTTCGATAAACAATAACTGTCAAAATAATACCATTTAAATTCAAACAACCTACAGCTGTTAAACAACCTCATTCAAATAACCGTGTGTCACTCTCCAAACAAATTATCATTAGCGTTCAATGATCATTGTGTTAATGATCATTTACTTGTGTCTTTAGTCTAAGGCTACATTAGGATTGGACTACAAAACACTGAAGAAGAGGGAACGCTACCTTCAAAATATCGATATTTATCAGGAAATTGAAATATCTCTTACATTTTGAGGAACAATTTTTGAGTAAATTTATCATTAGAGGTATGTAGTGTGAAGTGAGAACTAGTTGAGAAATTTGACGAAAATGCATCTTTAGTTATTTAGCTTTTATTGTAAACAATTTATGTTGGGTTTGGTACGATAAATCAATACATATATTGAGTTGAGTAATATTATTGATCGCTTGTTAATAATTATTTGATGAAAACAATGTTTTTCAATTTTGTCATTTGTATATGTTGATTTTCGCTCACTAGTTAGATTATTGATATTTTGAAATGGATAATATTCAGAGGAAAAATTCGTTCAAACGTATGGTGGCCCATATGCCGTCGATCTGAGCACTGGCTACAAGAACGATTAACAAAATGCCTGCAGTACTGAGTAACATTTTCAAGGCTGATCGGAAATCAAAGATTTTGTTAGTTCTTCCGACGTAGTGATCAGCCCAAAAGGAATATGGTGACTAGTTAAAAAAAGCAGTTATAGTGGAGTTACTTTTAGGGAGCTCCCGTGGTGGTACGTCTTCTATGAAGTTAAACAAAGTTGCGTCCACAATCTCCTATGAACTGAGACGAGTAGATCAGATGAAGGGTGTCGACGCGGCTCGGACTGCTGTAAATGCAGAGCTACATCGTAAATTTGCTTTCAACTTGAGTCAACTATTTATCCAAGGCGATAGGACTCAGATGAAAATGAGCCATCATCTTTACGAACCTGATTTTTCCTTCAATTAGATTTTACAGTGAGTCGAAGGGCATTCCTTCATTTGGTTTCCTGAAATTAGACAGGTTCTTTTCACTGGCCTGGTTTGGCAAATGAGCTGCGTCCTAAACTTATACAACCAGATCATGATGAGCGGCTACTGGCAGAAGCACGTCGTAAACCCAGGGCTTCAACAAATGAATAAGAGTTTACGTAACATTGACGGAGAGTTTTCGATGACTCTTATTAACGAGGGGACCAAGCTGAAGTTTCTTTGGTGAAATCTTTCGAATTTTTTCCATATTTAATTGTATCTGGTACTACCTGCTAAAGCTGGGGCGTGCTTTGGTTGTAACACAGTTTGCAGTGGAATCATATTTATCTCTTTCGATGTAACGGACTTAGCAAAACCTCGAACTAGATCTGACATACTTAGAATAAACTGAGATAGAACAAGTTGCAGTGACTTAGGCGGGGAATTCAGCAGCTCTAGGATGCTAGTACTACCAACAGGTCGATAACAAAACCCATGCAATTAACCAACCATATATTTCTGGTGTGGGAAATTGGGAGTTAAGTTGTACGTTCTTAACCTAGCTTTAGGTTTAATCAGCAATGAAAACTTAAAATCTAGTGACTAAACTATTTTGACCTGCTGGTTTTTATCGTTTTTCTTAGATAATTTTATTTTTCATTGATAGTTGTTATCTTGCACAATAATAACACTTCCCAGCCTGTACAAGGAATGGGGTTATCTGGGCAATACGTGGCTTATAAACTATCTTACTCTATGATTAAAACCTAATCTAAACCTAATTATAATTAACTTAACCTAAGGAGACCTAAATCTGAACCTAGGTCTTACATTTAACCATTGCTGTTCGAGGGAAGGCCTACATAACCTACGCATCCATGAGCTGCATTTGGGAGTTCAGAATATTTCTTGTTGCAATTGAAGAAAATCCCATTCTGCCATACAGCTAGTCAGCACAAACTTTGCGTCATCGGGAAAAACATCTTACTCGAAGTTGCATTAAACAAAATAGTAAAGTGATATATGAGAGTCTTGGAATAGCTTTGGAGACGTTAGCCAGAGCATAAATCTGGCTAGCGTTTCGTGAACTTTGGAAGTACGAATTTTGTTTAGTTCGTCCAACATTTTTTTTTTTATTTGAATTCCTCAAACTAAAATCGGTTGCCCTTATGCATGAACTTCTAAGCCTTGTTCATTGGCATTTCCGCCATTTTAGAATTCAAGAAAAACTGTACCATTTAACTGTACCATTTCATCTGGAAAGTCGTATGTGCCTAAGACTTTAATTAAAAGAGTGCATTTCATTCGTCAATTTGAAATAGATCTTAATCTATGGGAAATTCACTACTATGTTCATTGTGCATTAGAAAAAGCACCCTCAAAGAGCGCTCAGGTATTGTAAGGGCATGCGAAAAAATTGGCAGTTGATGGGCGGAGGCATTGGCGGCACGTCTGAATTCGAGATGAAAATGATGTGATTCAAACGTGATCGCCTTCCATCAAACAGCCCAGTTTTCGTACATCTTCTCTGCTTTAAAAAGCAAACGCAGCGTTGCAGGAAATGATAAAACTTAGGATAGTCGACTCTTGTCCTTTCCCTATTTTTTTATTTATTTTGTTGTTGTTGTTCATGTCTACCAAGAATAAGGACGATTATCTTATAACATCTACTTCGATTATAGGAAGCCAAAAAAGGTTTCCAAAAGAGACGCAAACACTTTGTCATATGTTTCGGCCATTTTGATTGAGCTACGTGATCTCAAATACATGTCATCACTTGATACTAAATCAGGGTACTGGCGGATCCAATGGCGAAAATATCACATAAGTGTACGGTTTCCACGGTGCTGACCTAGATGCTGTTGCAGTTTTGGAGGATGCCATTTGGAATGCAGGATTTTTTGGGCCCCGATTTACAGTCCTTTGTCTTCACGTCACAATCATCATCATTATTATACAACACTTTGAAAAACACTAACAAATCTTAAAAGAGGTATTTTGAAGGCTGCAGTAAGCAAGTTCAATGAGATCGAAAGAAAAGGGTAAGTTTTACCATTCCCAATTTAAATATTTGGGTACGTAGTAGAAAAAATTAATTTAAGCTTAACTCTCATAAAGTAGAGTGCATCTTTCGAATTCCACGGCTGACTAATGTCAAAGACGTTCGACAATTTTCGGAGATGATATCATGGTACCGATGTCAGATTTTGCAATCTTGGTTGCATCACTGACTCAAGTAGGGTCGAAAGTTCATCTGGCTATTGGAACGTCAGAGAGCTGTTCTCTAGGCGAACCCAAAATTCTCAAATGATATATGGGGCCAAATTTTACGAAGAGCTTTATAAGAGCAATTTAAACCATCGTAACTAAGTTTCAAAAAATTTTGCGTAGACTGAAAACAATATTAGAGAAAGAAAAAGGAAATTTACGACTGAAATAACTGCAAATAGCATTGTAATTTGCAAACAAAAAAATTGGTTTAGTTACAGCATTATCAGTAGAAAATCAGAACATTAATTAATGGATAAGATTGTTAGAGTAGGGTTTTCTGGAATTTGAATATATTAATTTAAGGGACATAATTGCTGCGAAATATTCTTCTAGAAGAGACTGTTTGGTATAGAAAATATTTTAAGAGGAGTTGGTTTTTTCCTACCGTTCTTTTTTGGAGATAGTTGGAAGAAGGTTTTTTGCTTTTTTCATTAGATGGCTCACATTAACAATATTTGACTAGAAAGCCAATCAGTCGTTTCGTGATTTGCTATTATGGTCTGTATGGTGCTCTGCAGGGCTTAAATTTCACTTACTATCGCATATAACGGTGCTCATATCTACCAAAACCTAGACAATATATCAAATATAGCTCATAGTTTTCAGAGAGATCTTTCAAAAAAGATGAACAAGACATAACTAGACATTCTTTACGAGT
The DNA here is from genome assembly GCA_947369275.1 of Nemotelus nigrinus. NCBI lineage: Eukaryota > Metazoa > Arthropoda > Insecta > Diptera > Stratiomyidae > Nemotelus > Nemotelus nigrinus. Next base: position 151,272,206 of record OX376373.1, read on the forward strand.
CAGGGAAAAGGGTGGCAACTTCAATTTGAAGTCACTTGACAGTGTCATCAGCTTGAAATCGATATCCACTCGTGAAATGTTCCTAAATTGCTTTGCGGTAAACCGCTCGTGTTGGGAAGTAAGCTACGAATAATCTCTCACTTGAAACATATGTTGCTGAAGCGCACTTCCATCTCACCGAGATATTAAGAAGATTTGTATTCCTTCTAATAATAACTGTAAATTAATAATAACTGTAAATTGTTGATTTAATTGAAATCAAATTACTTATTCTTATTTTTGTAGAAAAGTTGCCTGAAGTGTGGACTCTTAATATCTACTGTTTTTTTTACTCTTCAGCGAATCCTCAAACCATTTATCCATCTGCTCTTATCATATTTACAATGCCATTTAAATACTGGCAAGATTTTGCCTACAACCATTCAATAAAATTCCCGAGGCTAATAATCCTACAACTTGAATCCAATGTAAACGCACAGCCAATTCAAGCTTTCTTACATTATCCAAAATTTAGTCAACTGCTCTAAGATATACGTATGTAAATTGATTAGTTTGAAATGCAAATAACTACCTATGCTAGAATGAAATCATTACGTAATAGAAACAATTCACGTAACAGCACACTGATAACTATTATTAACATGTTAAGCGAACAAACAATTCAATCATAGTGGACAATCATATTTGTCATTCATGCTTCTGCCACTAACTACTAGCCTTGAACAAACACTCGATGACTTGATACCGCGCTAACCAGTTTGCACTCGACAATTGTGATGCTGCTGCTGCCGCTACTAATGTTTAATCGTTCAAATCAAAATCTTATACAAACATCTCTAATTTTAGATGGCACTTATAAGCACAAGCTTCAAGCACTCACACATATCCACACGCAAATATGACAACATAATGACTTCGATACGGAAGCTGAGGCAATTATCTTGAACTGCCGAAGCAAATCTCCCAGAGGTCTAAAAAGGTTTTAAGCTGAACTAATGGCCAAACTTGTACTAAGTCGCAATGTATTATCGCAGCACGTTATCTGACCCTGGGCTACTTCACTTAACCGTGTAATGGTCTGTTAGCCATCTCAACATCTCACTGACTACCGATGTTTTCTTAATATTTGCTTAATTGTCTAAGCTTCGGACTATTAGTAGCATCATTATATTCTTGGTTAATATAATACATACGTGCAATTGAAATGCGAGACGGACATGCAAAAAGCACTTGAGAAAGAGTTAAAAATGTACAAAGATTTTCGCTCCAGAGATGACACTTGAGATTACTGAGGGCATTGGATTAGGTAATCGGTTTCGCCTTGTCTCGTGACGGACATGTCCAAGAGCAGATCATTCAGATACATGGTGATTATAGTACTTCTGGGCTATTGTGCGATTCCCATGGGACCAACTGACGGAAAATGTTACATTGTGGCAAAAGAATTGAGATTTCCGGGTTGTGCTTGTTAATCACTCGTTTAGCGAAGCCATTACGATGCTTAAGATATTCGCAATTCTTTGTTGCGAAATCACTTGTTGTGTAAGATGCAAATGTATCTACTTTTTCATCGCGTGAAGAAAAAAATGATTCATAATTCAACACCACTAATTGGCCATTTGGCAGTCTGAATTCATCATAGTGTGAAAAATGGTAACAAACATAAGAGCATCTCGCTGACATAACACCTTTCTTTCTTTTGAAATTCGAAACAAAAACAGCCCAAAAAGTCAAACCAGACCATCTTTGCACACTTCAACACCATCACCAGCAACAAACGAATCCCAAAACGGACCACTTTTTCCTATTGTGGCTAACACCGAACAAACGAAAACCTGAGTCCGATGCTGAGGAAAAAAACATAAAATAAAGCACAATTGTGTGACATTGAAAGTTTCATAGTTGAAATCCATTCAACTGCAAGAAGAGGTTGCCAGCCAAGCAATTTTTACTGGTCGCCTGGGGGTGCCGTGACACCAAGAGCGTCTACTAAAAACACAAAACGACGAAGAACGGCTCTGAGCAAGGTTGACTGGACTGCAAAAAAATGTGTGTTATCACCATTTGCATATGGCAGTCGGAATGATAGTGTTTCGTCGGTGATGTGTCATCATCTGTCAAATGTCAGAAAAGAAGGCGAAACGAGCTAAAACCACAGCGTTTGGGGACTGCGACGATGACACTTTTCAAAATTAAATGTTTCAGGTTTGCTTTGTCGCCTTCGTACTTGAGTGCAGTGTACTTGAGCATATGTAATTAGGTGTGTTGCAAAATCATTCGCGCCCGTCACAAGTGGGATCATGCTTAGAATAATATTCGAGAGTTTTAAACGGTTTTAATGTGGCTGGTGAATTAATTTGCATACAATGAAAGTCTTTGTATAGGTTTGTCACCTGAGTTCGTGAACGAGTAGGAGAGTGTGTGGCGAATTTTTCTTTGAAAGGCAGTTGATTTTTATGTTGCTCAGAAACACAAAAACCTCTTTTGAAAAAAATTGAATTTTTTCAGCAATTTTCAAAGCCTAATTTGGCTAAGTTGCCTTAAAAATTGAATTTCGAAATAAAAAACTTTCCGTACCCACATTGGGCGCTCAAAATTTTGTTCGACTCCATGCTTTCAGTGCAGTGTTTACATCAAATTACTGATAGTTATTTTGAGTATATGACATATCTAGACATTTTACAACTATACTCTACTGCAATTATGCAGGATATTCCTTCCAGGTGGACTGAAACTTGTCGAAGCCAAAACAAAGCAGTTTTTTTGATATACTTGTCTTAACTTGTCTTGTCGTGACCAAAGAAAACTTACTGGTGAAAATTAAGGTTTTGCTTACCGTGCAATATGCTAGCATGGTGACGTTTTGTCACTACTCTGATCTGTGAAATACGTTTCGTCTCGAATCAATTTTCATAGCTATCAACATATGCATACACCATTTTCTCACTTTCCAACACAGTCCGTCACTCAATTCAGACATGATAGCTTCGTTAAAGTGACTTGATGATAGCCACTGAAGGCAACTGACGCGATTTTCCGTTGTTGCATTTGTAATGAACCATGCGGCAACGACGACAGTACCGATGCGACGAGAAGGTCATAGTCGGACCGAAATAAAAATGCTAAATAGAAAAATCGAATTGCTTTTACATTTTTTTATTCGCTCGAGATCACATTATCGATGTAAAAGTGCAAAGCAAAATGTTATTGCATGGAGCTTCAGTTACGGTTTCGGTGACTTTGGTGACTTTACAGTGGAATTTTCAGTTGAAAATTAGATTGTGAGCTCTGTATATTAATCAAATCCAATAAATTTAACTGTATTATAGCGTGAAAAAGCGTGTGAAAAAAGTTTTCACACTTTTCAATGTGCTGTTAATAGAATTTGTGTTGGTATGAAAGAGTTTCATTCTGAATTTTCGCAGGGAATAATGTGACGTTATAGTAATTAGTGGATCTAAGAGCAATATGTTTTGGTTATTTGACCGATAACAGACATTTAGTTTCATTTTTGGCTAATTGTTTAAGCAGCTGTAATTTTTTCCTTTGAACTGCTTAAAAAAGGCTTTATTAAATAAGTGGGAAAGTTTTGGCACAGACACGACGTTGTTTGGACGTGAAATGGCATTGATTGAAGTGCTACTACGTACAGTGCAGTCAGTGAAAAAATAAGTCTTTTACTATTTGTTGCTTGAACAAAGGCATTGCACGATTGCATCCTGACATGAAGTTGAAATCAATTTCGCATTTTCTCACCCACAAAAACCGAGAACTGAAGATTTCGGCATGGATTGAAAACCTCGGATCTCGTTCCGAGCGTTTAATATCGCAATTCGAAGCTTTCCAAAAGCAAACTGCTGTATATCAAATACAGTCCAGCCTCTGACAGAGACTGAAGTAGGAACATATCTGAACCAAAAAATGGATGCAGTGTTACAATTTTAAAAATTGATGTCTGGTTGGTCATCCAGCCAATCTTCACATATGCCCAGCCTTAAGAAATTTAAGCCGGGGTTGAGTCTAACAATATTTGACGGGATCGTCAGCAGTTTCTGGTGAAGAGTGCTGCGATCTACAGAAAAAGTGACGTCTTATAGGCCAAATATTGTCTGCCGCTGCCAATACAGAGAATCATTCATGAAATCCTCACATCTTTTTCAAATAATATAGCTCGAGTAACCACATTTAACAGTGCTTCGATCAGCTCGATGGTGCCAAAAGCCTCTTCTCAATATCTATTTTGTGTATTAAATATGGATTTGGCACTGATTACAGAAATTAAGCTATCAAGTCTCCCTGGAATCAGCTTCAGAGGATTGTTACTGGGAAATGAATGCGGTGGCTCTGCCCTATTAGCTAGGAATAATCTGAATAGGAAACCTGCTGTCGCCGTCAAAATTAAATGTTGTACTCATGCTGCTGCAGTTTTACTAGTCGTTTCTTTGTTTGCGCGATGAGGCTCGACAAAATCGAATCCGTTGCATGATTTCGGAGCCATATACTCAAATATCATACATATATTCAAATCATTCAAAAAAACCGACTGGGCTGAACTTTTTTGAAATAATTGTTCACCCATTAACTTAAAAATCCGTGAAATCGATAGTTTAATAGATATCGATGCCGCTGCCACTCAAATTTCACATCTTATCACACATATCAAAGTCACGTGCTGCTTTTGAAAACCGTCAAGCACATGCAAGTGAGACACATCTGGTGCTGTAAATTAAAGTGAACTTTCCATGTACATGAGACGGGTCACCCGTTATACAGCTCACTTTTATCAAATGTCAACTGTCACAATAAAATGATTGCTGAACTGGTAACTAAGTTTCGCAGTGAGTGCTTCGAACAACGGCTGGCAAATACAAAACCAAGTCCTAAAATGTCCAAAGAAATTCAGCTGCTCTGATGTAAATATAATAACCGAAAGATAGTTATCGCAATTAAATATGGCCCCCATCAGCTATTAACAGCCAAGACAAAAGACTATTTTTCGATTCCTGAAAAGTGGTCAAGATGGTTCCTTTTCATAAGAAGCACAAGAGTTACTTCCCTACAATTTCCTAGTTTCCAAATATTGGGAAGCTGTTTGAAAAAATTCAGATAGAGATTATTTCTATCTATTTTGAGCTCGCTAGTTTGGCTTTAGTTAGCGTAAATATGAAACACAACATGCCGTCTCACACCTGAACGACCCGATTTATTCCCAGTTGTATTAGTCTGACTTTCCTACGGAAGGATACCTCTCATTGACTCTGTATGGCACCAAGGTCTTTTCTTCAGGCTCATCAAGTTTCTATCTCTCAAAAATGTGATACGATTCGTTATAAGCTTCCTCGCCAATATACAATTGAATGTCAATGTCAATGGAACTAATTCAATTAAAGGATCTGCGATATCATTAGCGCCGCAAAGTTCCATCACCGGACCAATTTTTTACGCATTTTTTTATCTGATTTCATCGGACCAGCGCCAAATTAACGTTATCTAATATACAGCTGACATATTTTTATTTACTTTATCTTGAGTTAAAAATTGCTCTTGATAAATAGGACATAAAACCATATGGCAGTAAGACACAACTTTGTGTATTTTGCAGTCCAAACTAACTATTGGGGATCTCAAACTTTGGAAATCTCAAGAATTACTGCTGGCACTACATTCTACTTATTCCTGAAGTTAAGCCTCAACGTTCAACACAAAATCAAAGTTGTCAAACCCGCATATCAATTTCGTAAGATATATTTTTGTCAAGTAGATGGGCTTGACCCAACAACTGAAAAGTATACCAAATCCTTATCTACCCAATCTTTACATATGCATCCCCATTCTGGATTATCTCTTCCAAAACTGCTCCGACAGAGGTAGAAATATACAAGTGGACGACCCCACGTTTAATCAAAAACGACCAAAGACTTTCTCTTTTATCTCGAAAGTGGTGTGAAACAGCAGTGGATTAAATGTTTTTTTTTAAATGAGCCAGCTCAGTTCCACTGATTCATTTTTACTGTGCTGTTTATTCAAAATCATCCGAGAGAGCCATTAGTACCTAGCAGCTAGCTGTCGTTTAGTGTAAACTAAAGTAATCCCATGAAAACTAGGATTCAAAGCTGGTAGAGAGCTTCATTCACAAATTTAAAATCATTAGTTCCACGACTCTTGTTACCCCTGATTTGCCCGCTTCCTCGTCAATGAATCATTACTTCTTTTGAATAGATTTAAGAGCTTAGCAGCACATAAACTTGCAGATTTATGTGAGCGTAGACCATCAACGGCTGATCTTCCAACTTACTTAGCTTGAGCTATCAAACTGACCTTATCACTAGCTTATAAATAATTGTCTGAACCCGTTTTCTAGGATTTGTGGGAAAAATCAGTCAAAAAGTACTCACCGCACTAGCACTTTATCTGTGTCGCCTTGCTATACTATTTAAAATTTTTATTGAAATCGCATATACTAATATATATATAAATTACATAATTAATATTTCAATGCTAAAACAATAACATTACATACTTAAGCTTAAAGTACAATTTGGTGGTCTCATAGCTCCGTGCGGTGATCACACGGCCATTGACTATCTCACCGCACATATTTAAGATCTGATAATTCTGTGCGTCTCTAAGAGGTAGGTTTACGGTTTAGCGAGGTAGATTAAGGTTACGGCAGTGATGTGCGGAAGAATTGAAATAGATAATCTGAAACTATTTCTTAACATGATAATGTACTTTAGATATATGCCTTTGATGAGTTGTGGTTCTAAATTTTTACTTTTTGGGAGTTGGTTTATTGGAGGTTTTGAGAGAAGAGAAAGGGAACAGTCAGTTCGTGTTCGGCTAAAGTTCTTTAGAGAGAAATGAGAGATGTTTTGGATTAGGTGAATAAAAAAAAAACAAACAAGTTCACTGGGAACTTCAGTTGCTGTGAGTGAGTAGCTATTCCTAAGTTGAAGGTCTGATCGTTAAAATCCAGGTCTTGGGTGTAGCGATTGGGTAATGGGATTGGGGTGCTCTATGGCTGGTCGAATGGAATTGTCTTTTAGTTGAACTAAATAAGAAGAAAGATGTGCTATTTTTCATTTGTAGTATAGGTCATTATTATAATAGTGGTAATTGGCCTTAAAGTAGAGCGAAGTGATAATTCATAGGAGAGTTTTGTCAGCTTCCCCAGTTTGCTAAGAGGAGCCGAGTACCAAATAGGGGCATCGTAAGTGGGGATAGGTCTAATTAGTTGCTTATAGACTATGATTTTTGCATAATATGCAACGAGCTGATTCGCGTACCTATGTAACACCGCTGTTACAAAGTGTGGGTAATGCTGTGAGTTCCAGCAGAAGAGATCATCTATCATATTTGAAATTCCTGGGATATCTGCAGTGAAAATGTTAAAGAAAACAAGACCAAGTACGGAGCTTTGAGGTTCACCTGAGTCGATTGGAAACTCGCTAGAAAGAGCCCCATTGATAGTGATGAAAGCCTTCCTGCCACGTAGAACGTTATCAACGAATTTAATTAGCCATGTTGGGAAACCAAAATTGATCATTCGGCACAGGAATTCTTCAATCCAAACGGAGCCAAAAGCCTTCTGTAGATCAATCAAACAGGCACCCAAAACCGTTTAGTTTTGGATGCTTTCCTCAACTGCGTCTGTAAGAACCATTCGTGCGTCCACTGTGGAGTATTTGGCTTTAAATCCGAATTGTCTTCCGGGTATGATGAGGTTTTCTTCTATGGAGTGGTAACGATAAATTTTAATGATCCTTTCGGGTAGTTTTCCCTAGTTTGAGAGGAGAAAAATTGCACGGGCTTTGAGGATATCGTAAGATTCTGACGCTTTTGGGATAGCAAATATGTTCGCACGCTTCCAAGCAGTGGGAAAATATCCAATATTTAAACAGGAGTTGAATAGAGCAGAGAGGTACTCAAAAAAGCAAGTAGGGAGCTTTATTTAGATGTAGTTGGACATTTTACCATCTCTAGAAGATTTTTTTAGAGGAAACTGTCGACACCAGATTAAAAAGGGTTTCCTTATTCACGAAAGTCGCATGACCTTAAAGATTTGTGGAAAGATTTGTTGGGCTGAACCTAGAAATGGCCAATGATTGATTTTCTTGCCGAAAGTTAGAGACAGAAGTCTTGTCGACTGAAACAAAGTTGGGGTCTAAGCTATGCTTCTAACCACGATAGATGAGAAAAAAAGTGGCAGCAATAGCATCAGCGGTAGCTCTATCATCGGGAAGTGAGGGGTCATTAGAAGCGAAATTACATTTTAGTCTTACCCGACCTGTGATTTTATCAAAACATGTCTTTGCCAGGTATTATTTTCTGGAGACGATCTTCAAATTTCTTGTTGTGATGGGCTCTGGTTTTGATTATGATGAGAATATTTAAGCCTTTTATAACAGCAGAAGTGTACCTATATTGATTATTTCCCGTGTTAAGACATCTTTGGTAGATTCTGGTAAGACCTCGTCTTAAAGATTTCCGCCGATTCTGGAGCTGAATGATATCTTGCGGTAAATCACGGAAGGCAATATTTGTAGATTTTTTAGGGATAGCTACACTATCAATGACCAAGAAGGTGATTTGGTTGTGCTTGTCGAGGGCCTCGTCAATTTCCGGGGAGTAGTCAAGATCAAGGGAGTGGTCAAGATCAAGGTTTTGAATTTGAAATGCAACTTTTGTTGCGAATCGGTCACAGTTGGTTTCATCGTAGGGGATGTAAAGCTCAAGATCAACAGTTAAAAAGTCTAAGCCACGTTTTCTGTTGATGCATAAAAGGGTCAACAGCATCCTGGACTTGGCATTCGTAAGTGCCGAATTGTGGGAGAGAGCTGATAAGGCTCGGGGACACAAAGAAGAAGTCAATTACCGATGAAAACTGACGAAATGTAGCTTCTTGCGGAAAGATGCGTTTGATAAAGCTTAGGATTCGTGTAAGCCATTTCATCATTGCCTCTCCGTAGTGTTTTTCGATGCTATTGCCCCATGATTGTGACTTGGCATTGAAATCACCTCCGAGGATGACCAGCCCAAGTAAAGATGCAGTCGCCAGAATGCAGTCGAGATCCTGTATCACTGAAGGACATAGGTGTCTAAGAACACTATTTGGTCATTCCCTAGTTGAAGACTCATGCAGATCAATTCCGTAGCTTTGAGTCGTGGGATCAGATGCCGTTGGGCTTTGATCCGCTCTTTAACTTAATAAATAAATAAATAAATAGCCCGGTACCCAGTTTAGAGGAATTTGGGTCCTCAAAAGTGTACTTACGAATGATTTTGCAGTCATCCATGGCTACACGGTGGCGGGGTTTCAGCTTGGTTTCTGATAGGAAAAGAATATCAGAGCTCTCATGGTTCAGGAATTCCTAATGAAGTTCCTTTTATAGATGGGAGCTAAGGTAGTAATATTTTCGAAGATATATTACCGGTTAAACGAAGGGCGAGTGAAATAAAAGCATCTCGTTTCTCTGATTGAGAAAAAAGTTTCCAAAAGGTTGGAATGAAATCCTAAATCTGGTTTACCAAGGCGAAGGGATTACAGCCAAAGAGATGTTGGCGTTCACCAAAGACTACCGAGTCAACAGTTGGCTGTGGCTTGTTTTTAGCCTAACTAGTTGGCTGAGTAGTGAGAGCTGTGAGTGATAACTCTGTGCGGTGATCAAATGATCATTTATACTGAACTAAGAAACATTGGAATAAGAGATTGAGTCAGCTCGGATTCTTTGGACATGCATATGATAAGTGCGTGGGATGCGTTGATACGTGCATTGACTGATATGTATAGTGAACTGAGTTTTTTCATTTGATTGAAATGTGCTGGCTCACATGGCTCAGCTGAGTGAGTGGCTCTAATGATTGACTCACTCCAAGCAATCCATCTTGGGTCTGAAGCCACATAATCCGATTTCTTGAATCCGATTTCTACGGACGGACGGTCGGATATGAGAAGAGACTTACTAGATCTTTGGAATACTCAACAAGTTCAGCGGCATGTAGCAGTAGACGAACGATTGCTCATTAACGCGGTTTTCGAATATGTTGGCCCCTCAACTAGGTTATTTAGTGATTAAATAGGTATAAGTTAATTTAATCGTACTTTCAAGTAGTCGTAAGATTAAATATTGCCTTGAAACCCCAAGCTATTTTACAAGCTGGGTAATCATATTTTTATGAAAAACTAAAAGCATTGTAATTTCTAAAAAATAAACCAAGTTAAAAAAAACGATAAGAAATTGCAGAACAAATAGGTTTAGCCGCTAGATTTAAAATGTTTTGCTGGCTATTAAGTAGGCTAGTTTAAAAATCAATAAATATTTCAGAATAATCTGATAGAACATTATGCATAGTAAAAATGAATTTTCAGTTTGTACTTTTTCACTATATACCAAAACATTGTATGCAATACGAAATTTGCAGACTACCAGTGCGCGTTAAATCAAAAATGTTTGAGCGATTTCATGTTTATTAGTGATCACATTATCAATTTTCAAATAATTTAAACTGTGGTCAGCTCAGTTTTTTGAATATTCTTCGAGTTGAAAATTGCAAACTTGCTTATGAGATAAAATCTTGCTTGGATAGAAACGTCATACTTATCAAATTATCTTGCGGTCTACATGGTAGTCAATTATATTTCCCGCTTTATCAATGCACCAATTGTTAAAAAAGCTCAACAAATCGCTATTCTAATATTTTTAAAATTTTACATTATTCTATCCTTACTGAATGGAATATTCATGCTGAAAAATAAAGAGTGTAAAGTCAGATGATAGAAAAAATGATTGTACAGTAAATTTTATCGCGAAATACACAGAAACTTGGCGTAATAAAGATTAGAGCACTTTTATTAATGGTTCAGAATATATTAAAAGGGTTTTCGTAGCTTAAAAACTCAAAAAAAGTCGATTCATCCATTTTAAACCTCCATATATCTGATGCACAATTTAAATAATTTAAACATTCCAATAGCACGCTCAGATTTGTCAGCCCATTTCTAGCGTTTTCTTACCATACAGGCATTTTTTTGAAACTGATGTGGTTTTCAAACTTTCAAATACAAAACTGCGTTGGTTAGGAAACACAAACAAGCTCTTCGTATTATATTCACAGCATGCCATCTATCACAGTTAGCGCATTTTTGATTTGTTTCATTGCATTAACATTTCAAATTCGTTTTGCTTTCGAAAATTTCAGTAATGTCAATGACTGAAAAAACAGCATGAATCAGTTTCACCTCATTAAAAAATGATGGTTTCGGTTTTATTTCCTAGCATAGCAATTTATTGATGAAAAATAACAAAGAAATACCAGGCTCTCAATACCATGCTATTATCATGATTTCCATTCAGGTTGACTTTTCGATCACCAAGCAGAAGAACAATTTCACGCAAAAAGAAAAGTAAGCGAAAAAGCGGCATGATACTGCCTCCCACCAAAACACATATTTTCACTTGTCAAAATATAGCTCTAATGAAAATACAACTTTGCACCAAACAAATCAAACTTACCTTACCCATATCCCCTAAACACCTACATTTGCCTTTAACCTGTGTAAACCTGCTCGAAACAGATTGTTTTCAATTTACTAGTCAAAAACACAACCTCGCTCTCTCCCCTTATCTCCAAAATTCAATACATTCATACACTCCAATGGCATTCGTTGGCTCAGAGATACAATATCCCGGTACACTGTCGACAAAATGATAAATTTACCAAATGAAAAAAAAAAAGTCACAAGACACTTTAAAAAATGACAAAATGGAAAAGAATTCCACCTAAAATGGTCCTTCTTCGAAAATGTTTCGCTCGCACCCTCCTTCGTTTCAGTTGCAAATATCAGTGAAATCAGCAACAGCCGGTTTGAGATGAAAATAAAATTAGATGGAATAGCAATGCGACACTCTTCGTTGACTTTGATAGACCTATGTATATCGTCTGCCTCTTTTACTAGATCGTCATCATCCTCTACCTCCACAGACTTTTTTACACAGTCTACAAAGAAATAACGTATATTTTTTCGATTGAATTTCCTTTACGAGATGTTTAGTTTTTCCCTTGTTGACTCCTGTCCTGACGTTTTCGACATTTCCATTTGTCTTCTGGCGAAACACCGCCGAGTGAGTAATGCGTTAATCTGCAGATTTTTGGCTAACCAAAAGAACCAATACTTGTCCATTTTATAAATGTAGCAGGAAAAACAAATGATGACTATACTAATTGAGTTTACGTAAGTCGTAGGATCTTTCGTTCGAATGCGTGCAAGATTATCTCCGGCGCCGGATAAGACATCAGATGATGCGGATACGGACCAAAGACTAAGCCAAAGACTGGTAAGAAGTCACTACGGTGCCTTGCTAAGCATAAATGCTCTATCTACATTTTAGCGCTTTCGAGATATTCAATGATTTGTGTTTTGATTTGTTCTGGAGATATATGGAAAGTGCATTTTTCAATATTGATTTTAACATACTTTCATAAAAGATAAATTTTTCACATTTTGCAGAATGATGTAATAGAGTATTTCGTTTTTGTTAACTCAAAAGTGACAAAAATGTAGATAGAACCTTTATGGTTAACAGGGCTATGATCCTCCACCCTCTCTGCTTGCTGCTTTACTATGATGAAAAATAGATTCAATATTATTTATTCATTGACCAAAACAAGGTACAAAATCACATATTAAAAAAAAGGACATCAAATAAAAATAAAAATAGAAAAGTAAAGTAAAGTAAAGGAAAAGTAAAAACAAACAAGTTAAATAAGTAAAAACAAACAAATTAAAGAAAAAAGAGTAACAAATAAATTAATAAATAGCAATCAATAAATAAACATTGACAAAAAAGCTATAGCTTAAGGTTAAGGGTACGGATGGCATGGAAAAGAGAGGACTTGAAGGATGATTTGGAAATCGTAGGGGAATATAAATTGCTTATTCTGTTGAATACTCTGCAGCATCTATTTACTGGCTCATTAGCTCCATATGTGGTCGAATGAGAATATTCTTTTAGGAAACGATTGGACCTGGTGTTCCTCACAGGGATATTTATCAAAATTTTATTAGTCAGGAATTCTACATTAATAGCGCCTCTAATGACGTCGAATGTGAAGCAGGCCGATATCACCATTCTTCTGGAGGCTAGTGTGGATAGGTTTAAATGACCCAGTCGAAACTCATAAGGGGGTAGGCTATTAAAATCATAAGGGTTGTATAGCTCTCGCAAGGCGAAAAGTAAAAATTGCTTTTGTATTGACTCGAGTCTGTCACTGTGGATTTCAAAAGCAGGATTCCAGCTAATACAAGCGTATTCGAGAATAGGACGTACGAGTGAAGTGTATAAAGATCTTGTGACCCACAGACTACGAAATTCTTTGGCTCGTCTTTTGATGAAGCCAAGTTGTTTGTTTGCACGAGAAAGTATTTTATCGTAGTGTAAAGTGAAACGGAGTTTTTCATCTAAGATAACACCGAGGTCAACAATGTTATCAACTCTAGTTAGCACATTATTACCGAGGAAGTACGAATTGCGTGTGACCGTGCATTTTCTGGAAAAACTAATAACCTGGCATTTATTAATGTTGAGAGAGAGCTTATTTACATTGCACCAATGATCAAGGGAATCAAGTTTGGATTGGAGAAAGAGGGCATCCGATTTCGATTCAATGGTCAGATAAAGTTTGAGGTCGTCTGCATAGAGTAAATGAGGTACGCCTGCTAGGACGTCAGATAGATCGGAAATAAATATATTGAAGAGAAGTGGACCAAGATGGCTACCTTGGGGTACACCAGAGGTAGCACTAACGTTTTTCGATAAAAACCCTTGAAATTTTACACATTGTGTTCGATCGCAAAGGTAGGAAGTCAGCCAGCTGAGTAGAGACCCGGTAATACCGAATTTCTGTAGCTTAAGAATTAAGGTAGAATGGTCAACTCTGTCAAATGCCTTACTGAAGTCTGTGTAGACTGCGTCAATTTGGTAACCTTTTTCCATTTTGCATAGGACGTCTGAGATTAGGATTGTCAAATTCGTGGTAGTTGAGCGACCTTTTCTAAAGCCATGTTGTTGCTCGTTCAGACGGGAATCAACTAGCGGAGACAATTTGTAGTATACTATCTTTTCGAAAAGTTTCGGAATCGAAGACAAAATGGCAATGCCCCTATAGTTTTCAATACAGCGTCGATCACCATTCTTGAATATGGGTGTGACATGAGAAAGCTTCCAACTGGATGGAAAAACTCCTGACGAGAGTGATCTATTAAAAAAAATATGCAAAGGAGTTATAAGCTGCTCTACACACTTGCATAAAAAGATCGGAGGAAGAAGATCGGGCCCAGGACCTTTGTTGCAGTTGAGTTCCAAAATAGTTTTACGTATTTCATCGCGGGAGATTTCTAAATGGTTGACAAAAGCCGTTGGAGTTGAATCAGAGGAAGAAAGGTGTGAGTTTGTTAGGTCTGCTGCACTAAAAACTTTTTGGAAACTATCTGCGAATAGGTCACATATCTCTTTAGGAGAAGAAGACGTTGTATTATTCAGAAACATCGACGATGGATAGCCAGTAGTTTTTCGCTTCACATTAACAAAATCGAAGAATTTTTTCGGGTCGCGGACTATATTTTCGCCGGTTGACCTAATGTAAGTATCATAAGCCTCACGAGACTTTGCTGAAAATTGCTTAGCGACTTGATTATACCCTTCCTGAATAGCAGAACTAACGTCAGTATTTTCTCTAATCCGCTTATATAGTTTGTTTCTACGATTTCGCAAATGCCTAAGGTCTCTATCAAGCCATGGTTCAGACAATTTATTTTTTTTTTTTATCTTTGGTACATATCTTTCAACGGCGTCAAAAATTTTATTGTAAAAAGAGGAAATGGCTGTATCAAGATCCTGAGTTGAAAGAATATTCGTCCAATCAGTAGTATCAAGAACGTGTTTAATGCTTTCATAATCAGCATTACGGAAGTCAAATACAATTGAATTATTGTAAGTTTTTAAGTAGGTGGAATTAGAAGTGGAAAGTTCTACTGACAGTGCTGTATGGTGTATACTGTTGCAAAAAAGATGCTCAGCGTCATTAGTTGGACTAACCACTACTTCGTCATAAGCATTCGTGAAGACTAGATCTAACCAATTTCCATTTTGGTTGGGGATGTGGGAAACCTGCTGTAAATCATTACCATAAAAAGCACTCGCAAGATTGAAATCGTCGGTGTCTACCAGGTTTACGGGGAGAAGATAAGAGTCATTTTCATCCGGAACAAAGCAAAGATTCGGACGATTGAAATCACCCAAAACTATTATTTTATCTTTTTCGCTAAGTGATGTCGCTAGTGAAGATATTGTGTCACAAAAATTGCTGTAGATGGATTCGTCAGATCTAGGGGGGATGTAGACAACAGCGATGTAAATTGAGTTGTTATTAGAGGAGATCCGAACAATTATACATTGGAAAAAGGCATTTGGGGTGGTATCAACGAGCTCACTTGAAAATGTGTTGCTAACAGCAAGTAAGACACCACCTCCTCGCGACTGACCCGTAGAACAATAATCACGGTCGCTTCTGTAAATGGTCCAAGTACTATCAAGAATCTCCTCATTTTTATGAGAGGCATTAAGCCAAGTTTCCGTGATGGCGAGTAAATTAAAATGGCATGATTTGGCGTCAAGGTATAATTTACTTAGCTTGCCTCTCATACCACCACAGTTGTGGTAAAAAAGTTTGAGGCTTGTCTGAGTTTGGTTAGGAAAAATGCCTAACAGGGTTGACTGATCTTCGAAGAGATTCAGATGTCATATTGCTACCTATACCTATGTTTGCGGTAGCCTGATTGGAAACATTGGAGTAGATTTTATTAGCTACGTTAGCATACCTGCTTGAGTGAGAAGATGACGCGTCAAATGCTGGGGGTATAGATGCATAATTATTATTACGAGTAGATGCATTACGAGTAAAAGCATCAGTTAATGAAGAACTATATGTTGTCACTAGAGACTGAGACTGAGAAGGTGATGAGAAAGTCTTATGGGCGGAAGGATGTTGGGCAAAGGAGTGGCTAGGGATACAATTTTTTTTTACAATTTTTTGTTTCTTATTCCTAGTTTTGCCGGTAATGTTTCTCCAAGGGCTGAATGTCATTCCCTTCCAGTTGATGTCGCCGTTGTTTCTACTCCAGCACGTAAAAAGCCACGCATATTTTGATGGAACAAAAACTTTACACCGTCTGGAGGATTTATGTTTGGACTGGGGTAATAATTTCACTTCGTAATCTTTTATGTGAAAATCAGCTTCGAGAATCGTTCCCAACCATTTGTCGTCAGCAGAAGAAGGAATCCCTTTCACGAAGAATGCACTTTTGGTTGATGAAGTTGTTAATTTTGTGGACGTGTGTTTATTGGGAAGAGTTTCGTTGGTTTTTTTTATTTTTTGTAAACGATTCTGCCAATCATTATGGGACCAAAAAGTACCGAATTTGTAAATTGGGGTTTCACAGTCGAGATTTGAAAGTTTTTCTAGAGCAGATGGAATTGTGCTCTCAGCTAGAATCCTAATAGGTGATGTTGCTTTGTCCTTCGTTCTCATATTCCTGACCGTTGTTTTGCTATTAATCTCTAACGTTGCGTTGAGGAGCTCTTGATGGAGTGTTATATCGTTCATTACTAAGTTTTCGTCTGCATCATTTGTTGAAGCATCGCAATGACGGTCTAAATGTTCCAATTTTCTGCTGATATCAGCTAACTTTAGTTGTTGCTCGGACAAAGCGTCTGTGAGTCTGTCGGTTTGCATTTTGAACGTTCGTGATAAATTTTCAAACTTTTCAAGCGTATCTTTGGTGTTAGATTGGCAAGCATAATTGCTATTATTATTACAAGTGGACAAATTCGAAGAAAAGGAATCCACTTTATCAGTAAGAGTATCCATTCTCTTCCCAAGAGTGTCAAAAAACTTTTCGTGGCTCATAATGTTCGATTTCGAAAAGGAGGACGCCAGACCATCGAAATGATTTGATATTTCCGCCAAGAATTCTTCGTTTGCACGCGCTTGTGCTAGCTGTTTAGATATTATATTATCTTTTTCGGAATTCAGTGTCCCAATGTAGCCAATCAAGCTGTCGTACATACTTTTTAAAAGAAGGTCAATATTTTGGCAATCCGTACAGATGAAATGGTTCTCGAGGTACGGATGGAACCAATCCCTGGGAGCACCCATGCAAGCCCCGTGTAACTTCCTGTTACAGAAAGCTTTGCATGTCACGAATTTCATCGTGTTGTCAAAGGCAAAGCAATTTTCAAGGCTGCACTTGAAGCTCATGATGATTTAAACAGGTGGATTCGATGCCCAAAAGTATCCAATCTTAAAGTGCCCAGAGGTATGCAATTGATTAATTTAGCTTTCTGTGTATATGGTGCCCAGAAGTATGCAATTGCTGAAGTTCAATTTACTATGGACGAAAACCAATCAGTTGGTAAATTAAATATTTATGCGAAGAGTCAAAAATGCGAGTTAAAAGCTCGGCGCTGTGGGAATTTGAACTCCGTCCGTCGGAAATGCTAGGTGCTAAACAAAGATCCATGCTAAACAAAGATCCATTTCATAAATTAAGTCTTAGGAGATGTGAGGAAAATAGTGTTAGCATAGATGATTGTTTTGCAGCCTTGCTTGTGGGTCGTGTCCCATGTTTGAAGAGATTCGAAGATGCTCTTCGTCCAGCACTAGCCTGTCGTGTTTGCCTACGAGATGGTAGCAGCGATGCTAATCAAATATTAGGTTTGTGTTATGTATATTAGGGCAGGATCCACAGGCGAAATCCTGTTTGCGAACTGAGACTGGAGAGCAGTGATTTGATGAATGATACGGAAAATATACTTAGCCTCTTCGATGGCGCTGAATATGCATATCGGATTTCAAGCACTTAAAGTTAGTCTGGTGACTTTGCCATTCATTAAATTAGCTGAGCGCACATTCGTATTTAATTTTCGTAGTATCAATGGAAATTTTCAGTGTCTCTCAACCGAAATAATTAAATCTTTTATTCAATTCGCAAACGCACAAAAGTCGCATTACAAAAAGCACTCGTGAAGACCCAGACTGTATATCACATCAGGAAAAATTCATTCGCTTTATCCGTTTCATCGAACATCTGCCACAACTGCCCGATACGCCTTAAGTGCAATAGTGTATTCAATTTTAGCACTACAGGATGCCACCTCGAGTCCTGTCCCACCTGTCACTAGACCAACCTGTACTGAAACTCACACTGTCCGGACTTTAGGTGAGAGACCGAAAAGGGCCGGTAGATAAGGTCTCATGCTCATACTCGCCAATCATAATCAGCAAGTATAAATTTTAAAATATCCTGAATAAATTTCAAGCTTGCCTGCCGGAACAACCATTCGGAAAGGATTATACGTATGTGTGCGCAAAAACTCAACGAGCCAACGTGAAAATATAAATGAATTGGAAAAAAAAACATAAAAATTGTGTTGAATGTTACGCGGAAAAAAATACAGCGTGTGCCGAAGAAAAAATATCGCTTCGAGTGAAATAAGAGAAGGGAAACAGTAATGTGGAAAAACAAGAAGAAAAAACATCCGGAATTATATATCCTGCGTTGATACAGAATTTAATTTTTAATGTTGATTTTACTGCTAGTTTTGTTGATATAGTTCTGAGTGCTGATGCCAGCTTGTGTTGTAGCTGCCAAGTCTGAACAATGAAATGAAAGTTAACATCAAGTTATTGTTGATGAATATGGTGGATGTGATTGTTATTATTCTTTTTGTTAAAATTAATTTGGAGAAAAAATATGCTGTAATTGTATTTTTTGCAATATTTATGGAGAATGATATCAAATTTTTGTCAGAATTCTGAATGCTGATTTTGTTTTGCTTCATAACCATCAGTTTCAATTTATGCTACTAAATTGACAAATTTTATCACGTTCATTTCTGAATAAATGGTGGTTATTCATAACTAGTAATCTTTTTTTTAATGGTGTACCAATTCAAATGCTTTCATGATGCAGTATTCTTTGAGGAATTTTCGCAAACGCAAATAAGTGTTTTCATTACCTCAAAGGAAAAGTATGTTTTTTCTGCTTGCTCCTACTTAAAGTATATATACTTGAACTTACTGAAATTTGTTATTAGTGGCTAGTGAAATTAGTTTGACTAAAGACGAGACTATGATCGCAGTGGTCACATTTCTTCGATTGTGAGTCAATTTCATTATGTTAGAAGCTCATTAATTCTATCACTTCATTCTTTTAACTCTTCCTATTCTGCTGTCGTTTAAAACACATCCTTCTTATAATTAGATCCTATAAATCAGTTTCAAATGGTATAGCATAAATGTTATAGCATGTTATTAATCAAACATATTGGAAAATAATCGCATTATGTTACGTTGATTTCAAAGCTAAAGAGATATTATGGTACAACTTTAGCAGAAGAAAATCAAGGATATGATGTGAAAACGGTTGACTGCCTAGAAGGTGCTACTTTGCGTCTGCTTGTCACACTAATTCACCAAGTTGATTGTGTGATCTGCTAGACTCTTGTTTTCTTCGAAATAAATATTTTTACACTGCACTGAAAGAATCATGAGGTTTGGAATGAAAGAATCATGGCATCTGGGCTTTAGTTTCCACCAAATAAATTCCAGCCGACTTCTTCTTTTCAATCTTTGTCGTGACTCCCTACTTTCGTTTGTCTTTGAAAATAACATTTTCTGACTCCCTTTCCTCTTTAATGATGACGCGACACCTTTTTCATTTTTAGATTTCCAATCATCGATTCCGATTACCAAATAAAGAAATCTTTCACGAGCAGTCATTGCATTGACGAGTACTCGCTATAACTAATACGTTGAAGTTAAGAAATTAATGCGTGAGCAAGAGTAAAGAATAGCATGCATTCAAATAATACTGAATTGTCATCTTTCATCATGCATGCTTTTTATGCTCAGTGATGGGCTGCTGCTCTTGAAGCCTGCTTTTGACACCTTTTTAGTCCCTCATCTTGCAGCTACCACTTGTACACTATGCTCCATCATTTACGATCTTCAGACCTACGGTACATGTCCTTTTCTTAAAACTTTGCTTGTAATATGTTTTCGGATACAATTAAATCATATGTATCGACGACATTGGGTTGTCTTACTCCACTTCCTACTTGCAAGAACATTACAAAAACCATGTGATCGCTCTTTTTGGAACCAATTGTTGCCCTCTGGCATCTTAGTGAAGTAATTCATTTCACTAGCTTGCGGGGATTCATAAAATACTCAAACGTTCGTTTCCTGAAAGACTGAAGTGAGTGCGTTGTGTTTGTTTTTAGCTTTGTCATCAGATCACATTATTTTCTTGACGGAAACTAGGCTTGCTAAGAATATTTATGAAAATTAATTATTCCCTATTATTGTGTTTTTCCTGAAACGAATGAAAAAGAATTCCACTTTTGACACCAACTAGTGTGTTTCTCCTTCGTGAGTTTGTGATTTTCTGCATTTCAAAAAAACTATGTCATTTTTAGAACTGAGCACGCTCTTATTAAGCTAATGTCGTAAAAATATTCACGGTCATACGACTTTCATAACTCAATAAAATAGCACGCTATAATTCACCGCTTCTTGTCAAATCATTTCTTGTACTAATTCATGGCGAGAGTATTTATAGGCATCTTTTGAATGTGTTATCTATTCTAGGCAGCAGCCAAACATTATCCTATTTGCTATCTCTCTGGCAATAAATTTCCTGGCTAATTTTTGCTGACCTTTTCGGATGGGTGCTACAAGATCCTTCTAGCTAATATAAATGTAGCGTAGGTGCCCATGATTGATGATGATGCGAATGATTTTCATCAACTGCAAGCTGACTTGTTTGCTCTTAATCTCTGGTGTCAAAACAACTTCTTGCCATTGAACATTTCGAAGTGCCACCAGATGTCTTTCGCATATAAAAATACTCCACATGTGCTCTCTTACTCTTTGCCTGGTATTTCCCTGTCAGCTGTCCAGCATTTTAGAGACCTGGGTGTTGTGTTTGACTCATAATTAAGATTTGATGTTCATGTCATGAATATGACGTCCAGGGCCTCTAGGACTGCTGGATTTGTTTTGCGTTCTTCGTATATGTTAACCAACATTTCCTCCTGTATTCATTTATATGTCTCCTTAATACGCAGTATTCTAGAATACGCGCGCCAAATCTGGTTTCCGCGCTTTCAGTATTTATCTGACGCCATTGAATCTGTTCAGCGCAGGTTCACTCGCTCGCTTCTTTTTACATTCAATATCCCCTATTGTCCCTACTACTCTCGTCTTTTCCTCCTTCATATGTCCTCGTTGCAATCTCGGAGATTGTTCCTCGATGAGTGTTTTCTCTTTAAACTTTGCCAAGGCATTTTTTTGTCGGATCTTGGTTCCCAGATAAATAGATGTGAATCTAGTCGTCCAAGTCGTTCTTCTGAGGTTTTCTCTGTTCCGTTTGCTCGTACGGAAGTCTACTTTCATTTACCTTTGCTGCGTCTACCCAGAACGCATAATGCTCTTAAGCTTGGTCCTCTCCCGCAATCTTCTTCACAATTCAAGCATGTATTGAAAATGTTACCTTGAATTGCTATTTATCATAGTCCTAATTTTAGTTTTCAAATTATTCAATTATTTCTGTTATTTCTTTTCCTTTTTTATGTTTCATTCTTTTATTTTTGCTTTCTTGACTCTGTAATTGGAATTGTATCTATAGCGCAAAGATTTAATAAATAAATAAATACATAAGAACCATTCAGACCGTTTTGTTTTTGTTAGTACTGTGGTTAGTTTATAACAGTTAAATAATGATGTTTTGACCATCTGTTTAAGTCATATATACTTTAGTTACGCCCTAGCCTTCATTGTAAGTACATCCTAGCTCCTTTCAAAGCACTGACTGCCTTATCAGTATATATCCCATTTAATTCTTTTGTTTTCTTCTACGATCAGTTCTTTGCGGAACCTTCCAAATATCTCATTAACTGAGTCTTCTTTGCCTCTTGTTTTATGTGTGGTGACTTGCATTTCCCAAGCTTTGCTTGGAATACCTCTTTGCCTTCGATTCTTCGGTCTGACATTATTTCCTATGTAACTGCTTCCTTTCCTTTTCTCTGATAAACTGTTTTTTTTTCGAAAATTCCCGTGCAAAATATCACCCTCCAAGCTCCCACTCTGCCTTACAATCTTCCTGACATGCGCCATCTCTGTCTTTCTATTGCGATTTCTATTGGCTTTTTTGTCACTAAAATTCCTTTAGTTTTGTTGTTATAAAACTCCTATAAGGTCCTCCCGTTTGAACTATTATAAAGCTGACTTTGAAAGCAAGGATAACGAAATAAAGGAGTTTAAATGGGACTCTGTTGGAGAATTGAAAACTGTATAAAAATCACTTTCAATTTCAAAACTTCTTTTCCACTTTGATTCCGCGATTCGCTTTTGCCAAGTATAGAGCTATAGGGTCTTATAATGAACTCATATCTCAACGTGGTTCATTGCTTTTAACCTTCGTAGGTATTTGTGAACCTTCTGCGTATTTTTTTCCTAGTAATCACTAGTTTCACCCTCGGTCTATTTTATAGTTCATTACTTTTTTTCTCCATTTAAATCGATCTTTTGAGCATTTATACTCAATTTTCTTAACATAAAAATCTATATCGATTGGAATTGTTTTTGCGGGATGATTAAAATTGAAAAATTTCTTATATATCTTGAAAAATTTTTATTTGACAAAGTGGTTTCGAAAGCATGCACTGATTCTTATCAGACACCAGCACACAGTGCATACTTGACTGGTGTGACCACTTGCAGTTGGAAATCATTAATTGTTATTTACGCTGGTTGTGACAAATTTTAACATCTCCGACTTATATCCATGGAAATAATTTACTCATAAAGGTTATTGATTTGATTTGTCAAATAAAAATTTTTCAAAATAAATAAAAATTTTTTCAATTTTAATCATCCCGCAAAAACAATTCTAATTAATTCTGCTTTCGGAGGCTTATTCCGCAAAACGATCGAGTTTCCCGTATCAATTATTCTCTGCTTTGATAAGCTTTAGAGACGATATACGTTGTCTATGCGATTATAGACAAGAAGGGAACCGTGATCACAAATCAATAACCTTTATCTATATCGATCCTGATAGTATCCCATTCTTCTGGTCGATGTGCGCTCACTTGTCGATTGGTTATAACCTAAGATTTTTTCTTTGGCTATTCCCATCCCAATGAAAATCTGATGATTGCAGTCTACATTTCCAGCTACTGGCCAATTTCATTTCTTTCTTGCTTTGGTAACGTACTCAAAAGAGTTGCTTACAATAGATTTATTCCAGTCGTACAGTCCTTCTTTGCTGCTAAGCAGTTTGTATTCATCAAGGATATATCTTCCTGCACTTTCGAAACAATCTCTGTGC
Organism: Nemotelus nigrinus; assembly: GCA_947369275.1. Classification (NCBI taxonomy): domain Eukaryota; kingdom Metazoa; phylum Arthropoda; class Insecta; order Diptera; family Stratiomyidae; genus Nemotelus; species Nemotelus nigrinus. The sequence continues at coordinate 151,295,658 of OX376373.1, forward strand.
TTGGTGTTGAAAGATATTTGCTTCTTCTGAACATAACGAAATGTCATTTAATATGTTATACATGAAAAAAGCATCTCTCAATTGTTAAAAACGTAAAAAAACTTGGTGAGATTTTTATTATCAAACTTAAGTTTAATCTGTGTATTGCACACATAGCGTCCACTGTTTCTCGTTTATTCGATTTCATCCTCAGATCTCTTCATGCTTTTGTTAACTTGTCTTCGAGCGTGCATCTATTTTGCTCGTTAGTTCATTGTGGCCTCAAGTATTACTGTCAAGTCTGGTCTCTTTAATTTAAATAGCTAAATTATTCGATGGAACGTGTATAAGAAAGACTCACATATTCTTTATAGTTTAAATTTAAGATCCCTTATTCCGAGTATACTAAACGCTTATATTTGCTCCGAATCCGGACTTTAGCATCCTGAGGAGTGCTCCTTGATGCATGTTTGTCGTTTATTCTTTCATCTACGTTGTGTAGTCTCGGCTTAAGCTGCCCCTTCGTTAATTCTCAAAAATAAAACTGTGAAATAAAAGACGCATTAATAAACAATAATATATTATAATTAGCACGTATTACAGAGCCGATGTACTCTGATTCTATTCTCGTGAGTTTTATTGTTTTTTTACTATTTCTTTTTGAAACAGAATGGGTTACACGACTCCGAATTTTCAAATTAATAAATTTATCATTAATTGCTCTGGCGGATCACCAATAAAATTGACTATATCTTTCGCAAAAACTAACGTGTTTCCAGAAGGAGCAACAATCTCCAGCTTGATCCTCTACCATAGACTATCTTTAAGCGAAAAAATTAAATCATTATGTCTTATTCCAAGCTGCTCATAAATATAATGTTAATTCATACTTCAAGGTTTTTGTCTGCCATATTTTCACTGTTTATGTCTAGCTTTGTTTTGTATTTTATAACTATTTTTCTTTCATCATTATTGTTGATATATTATTTATTTATTTTTATATTTATTTTTATTCTCCTTGCCTTTTTAGATGATTTTGTTTTGGTTTTCGTATTCTGATTTGTCATATTCAATTTTTTTATTTTTGCAACTAGGCTACGATCTGCAAAATAGTTATTAAAGGAATATATAAAAATAGTCTGCTTGCATTGATTTTCAAGTCATGAATTGGTATTGATTGATTTTCAAGTCATGAATTTACACACAATAAAATTTTAACTGAAGGATAATACAGTTTTGCTCTTTTTTCTAAGATTGATCAAGTACTAATTTTTCTTGGCAGTGTTTAAAAAAATTAACTTTTGGTATAAGATTATGGCTCCTTGCATCACTGCATCAAAATATTCCGTAGTAATGATAATTGCTTTATTCCACTACGTTAACAATATAAAAAAAATATTTTTCTTTATGATAGTCATTATTGGTCATAACTGTTTAAATTAATAAACTAACCCAACGCCAAAAAAATACAAATCAGCACCCACGTTGGGCGCAATTTATTTTCTTGTCTTGCTTGGAACGATTGGACAGTTAATATGCTAGTCTGAAATCTCAATGCCTTCATTATAAATTTAATGCCAAATCTACCTTGCTCGTAAACTTTCAACGGTAATTTTATACCGAATTCGACGAAATTATGTCTGTTTTGTTTTCAATTTAAAGATTTTCAATATTCAATAGAACTTGCTGTCAATTTATATTTTGATTTTTTTGGTTTTTAAATATCATTCTTGTGATAACAACAGAGTTATTCCAACTACAAGCAAGAGTTAATAGTTGAAATTTGACCTTCGGTCAAATATTAATCATATATTTTTTCTTATGAATCATATATTTTTTTTTCATTTTTGTGTTTAAATATTTGTTTTGACGGGCTTTTTTGTTTCTTATGTAAACACTGAGAATTGAAAAAAGTCAACTCTTCCTCCTTGCCTTGCCATATGACATTTAGAATCTTTTGTAATCCCCGAACCATTCTTCCCGCAATAATCGCTCAGTGTTCACGAATAAAGGGCTTATTGTACTCGAAAATATGCTCGTAAAGCGCTGGTAGTTACATCTTGATAGTTCCAACCATTTCCATCTCTACTGTCACTCGTTCCAAAACTCTACTACTGCAAATGTTCTTCAAATTTCAATTTACTGCCACTAATTTGCATATTATCCTTGCCCATAACCATAATGCGAGAACTTGTGCGCGACTATCCAGGCTGCCAGGACTCTTGCGGAAGAAAACTATTGTATTTCGTGCTTTAAATCTTACGAAACGAGAACATGTTAGGTATGGCGCCTGTGTCAGCCCACCGTGTTTTGGTTTGGTTTTAGTTGACTCGCTCGAATGTAACGGTTAAATTCATTACTAGTCGTCACCAACGACGAGAAGCCTGTATCTCGATCTAGTTCCGATTCGTTTTAATGCTTCGTCCATTTCCATGGCACTGGCATAAGAAAAGCGACCACAATCTGTGTGGCAGGAAGAGAGTATGAGCGAGGGACAAGTCTGGTGGCGGCAGGAAATTTATTTCAAACGGAATTTCGTAGAATCACGTTTCTGACGTTTGTGGTCGACGGAGATGAATAATATTTAAGAGTTGTTGGTATGTACGTATCCGACTACAAATCACACCCTGCTATTCTCGCATGGTGAAATCGTGTTTTCCTGCGCTGCTTTGATCCCGGTCTATCTTTGCTGAGTAAGCTTTTTGCTGCCGGAACGATTCTGACGATGCAGAGGCAGTTTGTATAGTTATTACTGCCTAATTTGAAATTCCGTTCTCGTCGCCCACAGTGCTCCACTGCCATTACCCCAAAATCTTCGAGCTAATAATTTATTTAGAGATGCAAACCGGGTGAATGGTGGCTGGACTCACACAACAAATCACAGAAAGCATGCCCGGAAATACTGAACGAGAGTCATATGTATTCGAAAATAGACCGCAAATCAATTTGACTGCGAATTATCGCAATTAGATTCAATGGATCCGATGATGCTGAGCGTGTTCTTCACCAATGTCTCCGGGGCAGATAATCGGCTGTGGAATTCATAAACTGCGCCGCGGGGAATAATTGTGTGCAAGGTAAACAGTTGGGTCCTTTCAATAGTCGGCCTAACGTGATTAGTTCAACATTTACATAGATCGCCTGGAGATTATCATTGCATTTGTATGGCAGAAATGATATTTGTTATTCGTGGAATTATAAGCCCCGACAACCACTCGAGCGGACGTTTATTGTGGTGCAAGTGCTGCTCACGTTAGTAGCGTGAAATCGAATCCTTTATATCCATTAATTTCGCCAGCAGTGTGCAAATTATTAGCCTTTAACTGCAGATTTTTGTGGAATTGAGAACGGAAATTATGTGCTAGCCTCGAGTCCGGATTCACAAACAGTTGAGTCACTTGTACGAAACGTATCCGGGACAGGGTCAATAAAAGGATCCAGCATAGTGTATAAACTCTGATTTAAATGATGCCAACAAATTCGGTTACGTCGAAATGATTTTATTTCATTAATTTGAATACATTTCATATTATGCTGGAATGCATTTTGTGTTTTAGTATGTTCGAGTGGATGGGATGAAAGCATCCTGGCTGGACGAGCTCATTCAAAATGGCATTTTCAACTGAATAATTATTTGCTTTAGACCGAGGCTGGTAAATGCGTAATGGATACTGATACTCAAGCTGATCGTCCAAAACTGCTGGCAAATTGATTATATACATGTTTAACATCCCTGAAATAACATGTTCGATCTGCAATACCAGAGAAAAGAGAACGTTGGAGGAAAACGATGTTGTTCAAACTAAAATAGCAATATTTTAGATTTAATTACATCAATCATAAATCATTTTGGTCGTATTAAATTTTCGCAATATTACATGGTTTATTTAAAGTCAAATTTTCGAGGGTGGATTGGTGGCTGCAAAATTGAAATCGTGGAAAACATGTTGACTATAGTTATTCCACTAGTGAGTTGTTGGACTGGTTAGTCTGAATGACATAATAGGATTTGCAGTGGTAAGTGAACAATTAAGGCAATTACGCGAATTTTGATATTTGACGTGTAGCATACATAGTGTCTAATTTTAATTGCTTATGTCCTATTAAAACGAGCAAGGATGTTTAAAAGCTTTGAATTATGTTTAGTTAAGTAGAGGTTTTGTTGAAGCATGTCGCCTGGCTTTTGGCAAACTATATCCACATTGTGAGAGGAGAGCGTTGAAGCCAGCTTCACTTGAGCCTTTTCTTCAATACGGAAAAGCGAGAAGGAAAATTGTGTTAAGCATTCTCGTAACTTTCTGCAGGATATTATCTGACAGGTGAATGAAATGATAGCTGATGGTTTTGAACACCAAAAATATAGTTTCCTCTAAGCCAGTTAGAGGAATTGTCTCGTTTCTCTAAGCTCTTGAGTTTGGGAGGTTTAGAAAAAGGCTTGTTTTGTGCGCTTTTCTTCATCAAGATCGCTTTCGTATTAAGGGGTTAGTCCACTGTTAAACTGCTCCAAATGAACTTTTTTTTGAAATAGCTACCAAAGAAAAACTATTCAAGATATCGATTTGAAATTTTACAAGCATCTTTATTAAAGTTAGGAGTTAACATTTTCATTGGAAAAAATTAGTAGAAAACAAAATGGCGGCCACCCCATTGGATCGCCGCAGCACCACCGAAAAAAAAAAGCAAATTGCGCCTCGTAAATTCCTGGACAAAATAAGCATGTGTGAACAAATTATCAAAAATATTTCATTAGTGTTGAGTATGAAGGACTGCACGGGCCTAAATTTAGAGCCCTAAAGCGATTAAAAAAAAATGTGGTATACTTTTGAATCAAAAAAATGTAAAAAAAAAATTTTTTTAATCAAAAAAATGTTTCCCAGATCGTAAAAAAATTTTTTTTTGTTCTAAATTTAGGCCCGTGCAGTCCTTCATACTCAACACTAATGAAATATTTTTGATAATTTGTTCACACATGCTTATTTTGTCCAGGAATTTACGAGGCGCAATTTGCTTTTTTTTTCGGTGGGGCTGCGGCGATCCAATGGGGTGGCCGCCATTTTGTTTTCTACTAATTTTTTCCAATGAAAATGTTAACTCCTAACTTTAATAAAGATGCTTGTAAAATTTCAAATCGATATCTTGAATAGTTTTTCTTTGGTAGCTGTTTCAAAAAAAAGTTCATTTGGAGCAGTTTAACAGTGGACTAACCCCTTAACTGTTTTACTAGTTATTAATAATGCTTTTGGTAAGGATGCGTTTACTTCTATGCCACTGAACGCTTCTGTCGCTTTGATGCAGTATTCTGGTCTAGAGGCTCAATTTTGAATTGATTTTACGGACGCAATAAAAAAAACCAGAAACATTTTTGGTATGTATTTTTTAATCAGTTTTTTATTAACATTTTCAAAGTATAACAATGTATTCAAAAAATAAAAAAAAAATAAAAATTGATGTAGATACAGGCCGGCGAAGTGAAGGCTAAAAAAAAAACTCGTCTCATGGTTGACATGATTCCAACCTTCCTGGTGGTCTGAAACATACATTTTTGGTGAATTCCGTAAAAAAAAATGTAGAATTTTTCATTTTTTCAACTTTGGGATTTTTTTATAAATAGTAGAAAAAATATTTTCAAAAATCCCTACGTCAGACCAAATCTAATAGTGTTAAGAGAGACTGTGCAAAGTTTCACGTAAATCGATCCATTACAACTAGAGATATCATGTCAACCGTATCGAAAAAAGTAGTTTCGAGAAAAACGCGATTAAAGCTTGGAGTCTGGTTTCGGGCAGTCTGAGTCGTTTAATGGTATGTTATACTTCGATTTTTTTTTAATCAGAGATCCCCGCCTCATGCAATGTTCCTTCTTAAACTTCAAAAGCGAGATTTTCGGGAGCTCTTTGAGCCATACGACCAGTTCGAACTTCTTTAGAAGCTTGAGAGGCTCGTAGCTCGGAGTGGTTAATTCGTTGTTGATCGCGTTGTTGATTTAGTTGGCGTGTCACAAAAATAACTGTAATTCCAAAAATAATACGAATTTCCGAAAATCCTTTTAAACGCTTGTTATTAAAGGTCTAAGCTTTGAAAATATGCAAAAAAAATCGATTTGATCAAATTTTTAGACCAGAATACCCCCTTGAAGCTATTATCAAGCTATTGTGATTAGCCATGATGGTTCCAAAGAATTGCAGTTAACACTAAATCGCTGAAATAACTGTAATGTGGAGATAGATGTTCTTCCTCACGAATACTTCGGTGTCTTCCCTTTTCCCTTTTTTTTGTAATATAGAGTATAAATATTTTATGGTTGGATTGAAGTACCGTCAGCACGATTATTTTATTGGGGACGAAAGGCAGGCCTTTCAGAAAACTGAGCCAGGAACATTGTAGCTACGATATTTTTTTATCGTTAAATGAAGTTGTTTTGTTGATAGCCGTTAACTACACCCCGCCGCCAATAAATTTCGCGCACTTCAGATACTTTATGTTTCATACCGAATAACTTTAAAACTATTTTGATGAAAGTATAAAGCTTTAATGTTTTCACTGATAAAATTATGTTGACGTGCGAAAATTTGTCTTCAAGGTGGAAATAGGAGTAACAAGTAATTTTTAGTAAAGCAATTCTGGAGATCATATTTGCCTAAAGTATGAAGTAATAACATCTAAGAGTAAAATATTATATATGGTAGTGTATAAACATAAATTTTCACACAAATATTTTCGATTTATCCATTTCCGCCCGTTTTTTATAAATTTTGTAATGAAAAATGATTTGATTAACCGATTAGTAATCGAAAGATCCTCTCTTAGCCATTATATTACTTTTGACTCGTTTGGGCGTAGGTTCATAGAGTTTTTGCAAATCATCTGAAGCAAAATCACTAAGCCATACTTTTTTGATTAAGTCTTTTAAAATAATTATTGTTGTAGGCTTAGATTCTCTTATTGTTTTGCCCATTATCGCCCAAAAGTTATCTCAGGCCAGTTCAACGATTTTATTCCCAACTCAGCTTTTTCTTTTATCTAATAAACGGAAACAAAGCACGGTTTATTTCCAAACATGTAAAAATGTGAGTTAAGAGAAAGAAAAAAAGAAAATAGCAACCAGGCGAGCTCGATGGCACGGAGCAGAATCGTTCTGAAAAGTTAGGTTTACAGAATATTCAATGTAACGCTCTAGGCTTTCTAGAAGTAATACTTCGCCAGCTCCATGTGCTGTGATACATTTCCAAACCATGACATATAGAATTTTTGTGGTGCATTCATCCGAAAAAATTTTCACTTTTTTTCCAATGGTCTGTGCGCCTTCCATCAGGACCAAAGGGATTCAACTTGGACTGATCAGATCCGCTTTTGAATTGTTTGCAGTCAAATTTTCCCCTTTTTTGTGTCCATTTGCAACGTTAAGCCTACGATCCATCCTTCGGAGATTTATTTGGCGCGAAACACTGTCCTTAAATACCTTCTTGAGTGTGCGTGCAACTTTAGACCGATCCCTGATTAGGCACGATTCGCATTCATCCCGCTATGTCGCTATTTACCGCCTACCACTTCTTTTTTTCTGCAATGGTGAATCGGTTTCGCGATAAATTTTTTAAAAATATCTTATTCTCGATTCATTTTGTTTTAACCTACGTGCTGTTTCACCAATTCGTAACTTAGATCATTTAAAACCACGATTTTGCCTTTTCTATGGTATTCAGCTTCATGCTGAAATTACCTTGCAAATTATCATACACTTAAAAACCCACAGCATCAAAAAGTCACAATTTGTTTTGTTTTTATTTTACTGAACATAAAGTAAGAGTTGCCATACGTACAGTATATGAAACAAATAATTTTTCTTGAATCTCTGGAGCAAAAATATAAAAAAAAAACTGGTTGTGCCAAATATTTTGGCGTGAGATGTATCTCATTTGCTTTAAGAGACTGATGAGACTGATGAATTTCTAGTTAGATGAAAAAAAGCATGGATACACTTTTCTTTTTGGTTTTTGATTGGAAAATACGGAGTAATGGGTCGGCTTAGGCTACATGATCAAAAGAGTTGCTTATGTTTTTAGGTCTTTTGAGACAGCCACTATAGTTTGCAAAGTGCTCATTGCCGCAGTTGACGTACTTTTGTTTTGGTTAGAAAATTCGCGGCGGTCCAGACCCGCTGCACTTTGCGTGGCGCTTGTTAGGCAAATATCTATACTACTGGTAATTATGGTATCAATCTTAATTTTCTCTGGGTTTCTGTGCCTGAGCTGTGCAAACTTTGCGACAAATGACTTGAATTCGGAAGATAATGTTTGCTTTTCTTTGAAGAATATCATTTATAATCTTCTGGAGTACTGTCTTGTTTTAAGGTAGACTACTGTAATCGGATCTCCTTGCATGGTCAAGTTTGGTGAGTACATGTGTGAAAAGTTGTTCGAGTTTCGAAAATAACTTAGCGACCTTTTATTGTTTGACCTTCCTGTTAACATTATTTGAAAATCAAGGTAGACCCGTTTTGCTGAAACAAATTTTGCATTATGTTGTCTCGTATCAGACCCGTCCATTGGTCAGGTTGGTGGAGAATAACCGTTTCATGTTCAAAATCATTTTCGATTTCATGGGATCAACAATTATTTATTAGAAGTGTCTGAATGTTTTGGTTTGGCTAATTTATTGGGGAAAATGTATTTATATATGTTTTTAGATAATTATTTTCTGTGCGTGAGATCTCTTTGGGATCCGATGTGTGGCTACGCAGGTGGCGTTTGGATAGTTCTCTTTCGCTCTTGGCCTTCCATTGGTTATGTAGCCGGGTTGACATTCAATTTCTCAATTTTTATCGCTATTTTTCTACGCTGGCTCGCGTGATAGTTTTCGTAAAAACAAATACAACACTAGGAGCAGGATAAGAACTGCATTGGTAAATTTGAGATTACTATGGAGTTCATGGAAGTTGAGGCAATATGGCGAAATTTTCTGTTCTTTTGTTCGCAATCCATTCCATTTGGTGTGAGTAAAGATAAAGCCAGCTGGAAAACCATGGAATATGATAAGGCAGATTAGTTGCTTGTCGCAAGCAATCTTGACGGAATTCTTGAGATGTGTGGAGCGATGTAAGAGGGATTACCTCTAGGGATAGTATTTTTGTTAATTTTAAAGGCTATGAAAGGGAGATGTTGTCCGGTATTCGGAAAAACTTAATGTGATCTCAAATGGTGAAAACTAAAAAGAACTTGTACAGCCGGTCCTTTCCTGTCCTGATTTCTGACATCGATTGTGATACTTGAACTCGAACTGTCCATTTCAACTCTTCAACCCACTTTTATTCTTCATCAGAAGTCCCGCAATGGTCTATCATCGGCCTTTTTTCATTTCAACTGTTCATTGACGATCTCGCTTGTCTCATGCTCTCTTGTGTCTCTTGTGTGCTGGAAAAATTAGCTTCGTCCGGATTTACTCGACTCAGCTCAAAACAAGTTTTTAAAAGGTCATGGTGAAGAAAAACTGTTCACCAACTCGTGTTGAGTTTCGGTTCGCTCGCTGGAAAACCTAAAACATGTGTCAATAAGGAGCCGATTTCAAAATCAACTGAATTTCCCAAATGAGATGAGCTATTTTTTCGGAAGGAAAGTGCGAAAAGCTGTCATACCCGCATTTAAAAACCAGTATTTACCATACTGCAATGCAAAACCAATTTATCTCGAATTCATTGATATCGAGAGCAATATTTTGAGTTGAAATTGCACCTAAAATAAACATTTTAGGACATCAACTTCGGTTTTTAAAAACATACCGCCAGAGATGATAACTTATATATTTCTGGTCTTGTACTGTTCATCTTCTTAGTTCAAAGCCATATAGTATAGCCCCATAAAAACATGCAAAGCCATATAGTAGAGGATACAGCGCTATATATTAAAGCACACAACGCTATGTATAGCCCCAATAAAAAGCAAATCAAAAGCAAAATTATCCACGTTTTAGATAAAGTCAGAATACTTATAATCGTTAGAGAAAGTTCCTACTTTCATTTTTGGAATTTATTAAAATTATAAATTTATAGCTATATATTTATAATTAATACAAATAATTCGTGCTCGAATCCGGATTTAAACTCGTGCCCCTAGACTTTAAGAGCTGACGCTTTACTTACTAGGTTACACGAGCTTATTATGTAGCTATTTTGGTATAGCCCCCCTAATGAAATATGCCGAAACTATCTTCATTGTAAACCAAGCTATGTTACATGGGAGCTTAGACTATGTTTAATGGAAGTTGCGACCACATGCGTAGCAGAAAAGCTCATAATGCATGCATTTAACCCTTTGTAGTTCAGAGAACTGAGTATATAGCGTATGCAGCCGTCAATCTTGCATTATATTACATAGGAGTATGTGCTATGTACATTGTGATATTATCACGCTGGGAGCTATATTTTATAGCCCAGGACACAATTTACATAGCGTATGCGACGATAAATGCGGCGCTACGCGCTATGGGGCCTCTTGCAGTGTGGATCAAACCGTGCTTTGCTATGACGCTGTTTAAAGATGACTCTAAATTTAACAATTTCAAACATGTGAATTGAAAATAGTTGTCAAAATGTACAACACGAATTTAAGAGGATCTTTTTAAGTCAAAAGCGGCTCATGATAACATGTGTTACGGTAAAAATATGCGAAGGTATACCAGCGATGTAAGAACTGACTGAAAAGAGTGTGAGCAATCTTTTAAATTATGTTACAGATACCTATTTGACTTAAGCTGTTAAGAAGGAATATAAAATATTAAATACTGAGGAGCTACCAACTCGCTACTAACAAATAATTTGTGTTTCACGTCAAGATATTGATGTAATGTTATTACAAAGTCAAAACATTTATGTTTTTATTTGTATAAAAATTTTTATTTTAATATATCTAATAATATTATTCTAATTTATTATTGCGACTTCAGACTGTTTTGAACTTTACATGAATTCCTTCTTTGTCAATTGACTTTGGTCGAGCGAATATTTTCAATCTAGTCGAAGTTTCAATACTTTTCGACTTTAATATTTTAATTCCTTTGACAATGCACATAAACATAGCTCTGATGGACACTATGTACCTATGATTTTTATATGCAGTGGTATAAAGCAGGCTTTATAATCAAAGCTAAAAATATTTGTTTTTAATTACTTGCATATTTGTGTCCCTATATTGAAGAAGAATATCAAAAAGTAAAAGCAGTACTGTGAAATCAAATTTTAATGCAACTATAATGATCAAAATATGCACGAACATGGATTTTACGCCGAAATATGCTCCAAAGACCGCAATAAGTAAAACATGCAAAATAAGCAACATATAAACGACAAATGTTTCAATTTGTTAAACTTTGAACTTTGAAAACAAGCTCGATGTTTTTGTTTGTTTTTTTTTATGTTTTGTTATATGTTTTTTTTATTTCTTGAAAGCTTAGCTCTTCAATTCGTATGCATTGGTATGTTTCCTCGAAACTTTTTCGTCAAAGTTTTCAAATTAAAGTATTTGCATTTTTCCATCAAATATAAAAATTATTTTGTACCTTCATATCCAGTAATTTCCCGGTAATCATCCAACATGAAATATTTCAGTTTTTATTAGCTGGAAGTATACCTACTCTGGAAATTTTCAAATGCCAATATCGTTCTCTACTTTCAATAAAACATTGTTTTCTATTGTTCCAGTACGCATACGTAACGATTCTTTTCAAAGATAGTAAGCTCCAGTTACCTATGAAAATCGTTATCCTTGCATATCTTTCAATTTCACAAGTTCTGTTGCGTTCGTTTGAAAATATGAGAGAATAAAATTCATAATATAAATGCAATAGTGTTGGAAGTGCCGCAATGAAAAGAAATTTGTTATTGAAAAAATAGAATGAGTCTGTAACGAACGAAAATGGAAAGAGGGGACAGAAAAATTTATGTATTTCATAATAGACTATATGCTAATAAACTACTAAAATTGCTCGAAGCGTATTATTTTATATGCAATTCAAAAAATGGAATAGCCCTAAACCAACATGTAACATTAAAATTTACATGGAATAGTGTGAATTTCAAAAATATCGACCTGAGGCATTTCAAAATCAGAATAAACTTGAACGTTATGTGAACAGACAGTGGCATGTCATGTGAAGAGTTCAGACAAATATTCAAATTTAAATTGCCTATTGACGTGAACGAATATGAAAAATACTAAGAAATGTACTAGTTTAAAAAAAAGGTTGCAAATACCTATGTGAATTCATTTCAATCTACATGTCTGCCAACATTCGATTCTTTCACATTTCATATTCAATATTACGACACATTACAACACACATGACAATCTGATCTTCATCGCATGAAACTCATCGTCAAAAAAATCCGAACGAATTAAGTTCGTAAAAATCAGGGAAGCAAATATAATCAAAACTCAACGATGCATAAACAACGAAATCATCGAACCAAAAATCCATGAAAAAATATATTATAACGAATGTACTAGAGACAGACAAGAAAAACCTTTGAAAGAATCATCTCGCCAGAGCCGGGAGAGAAAACTGCCTTTAGAACAGAGCTCCAGGTCTTTTTGTGCTTGCCTGGATTTCTCGAAGGTATTGTATATATGTATTCAATGAGAAATCAGGCATAGCATGAGCGTATTCGGATAAAAGAATGGCCAATATATTTTTTAAGTTTTACGTTTCATGAATTTTCACATCGAAAAAGATGCTTCGTTGAAGAAGAACACCGTCTGGCATGCACAGGACTACAGTGGGCTACGGTCGCCACAGGCAACAGCGCACCGCAGGTTGAGCATTTCTTCCAATTTGTGCTCATTTATTTGTTTTCCACAAATGATCAACCCTTCGGGAACTAAATTATTCTTCGCATTGTTTTTGTTTTTGTGAGTACTGTTAAGACTAGTGATTGAAGTGATGGAACAACTATCAAAGATAATACAGAAATCCAAAACCAAGTGAATATCGCATGCTGGCCTAGTGGCAATAATAATGCTCAGCCAAACGGAGCGAGCCTGAGTCCCGGTACAGTAGAGCAATTTCAATTGGCAGGCTTTAATCAAATACACAATAGCCAAACAACACGCTCTGCAATGAAATGTAATTTCATTTAATCTCCTTCCCCTCAAGCTAAACGATTTCTATCAGTCACTTTGATTGAAGCTCCGCCACTCCCTCCGGTGCTACACAATGTCACTACACACTGCTCTCGTTCCGTTTCCAGACAACCGAATCAGGATCAAGCTAGGTTAGTTGCTTGCCTGTTCCCTTGCTAGTATAGGGAATGTTGTGAATGGCACTGTGAAGGCTATAATAATGGTGTGTAGTGTTCGCAGTTTTCCGCCAGTGGCTGTCGACGACTGAGCGGATAGAGTGCATGTACTAGCCTAATACAATAAATCCCTTGGAGACATATTTCCTTAACAAGGAAAAAAGGTCGCATCTAATTTTTCTTTGCATCCCACCGAGAGCAAGCCGAAGAGAGTAGTGCTTATGCTTCTCGGGACTTCACATACCATAGTTTTGCCTGCGTGTTGCCTATGTGTCAGTACAATGTTACAAATTATGTACCATGATAAATTTTATGCAATTTCATGGGGAAGTGGGTGGTTTGAGAATGTTACTCAGTTCCATACCAAACTAACGAACTTAACTTGCAAATGGTTCTACCCGGAAGCTATGACGACGAATAAGACGAAATGTTGTTGCTTTGGGCTCTCGTAGTGCATAAGACAATTTAGAGATAGGGTAATATATTTTTAGTTTTTGGAAGGCAAAGCTGATTTTGTGCTCTCGAGGGACAGATGGGAATTCTTAGAAGATATTCTATCAAAACACAGAGTGCAACAATTAACTATCAGTACTAAAGTTATATTTCAGCAACCAATCACGCCTTCTATTGACGGGAGGCATCGTTTCAAAGTTTGAGCATTTCCATTCGAATCCAACCAACTTTACTGGGATCGGTTACAATTGTTAGTTTTACGATGCTGTGTTGACAAATCAAAAAAGTTTAACGCCAGAAATGACCCTAACTTAGTAAAATCAAAATGCGGAATGGCGGTCGTAAAACTCAACACAGGCAAAAGACAAGACCAGTGAGGTAGTAGAAGTGGAGATGACATCAAGGTATAACTTTCCACCATAAGCCCTTTCAAATCTCTCGCGCACAAAGCATGTTAAAGCAGCATATCCGCCATTTCTCGCTAAATGTCAAAATTGGAGGGGAACTATTTTAGTGGACAAAAAATTACTACCATCCCCTTCAATGTAAATCTTATGGGCATGTCCACTCCATTTCTACTACCTCACTGAGCAAGACAAAGTTCATTCTTGGAAGTCATGAAACGTTTGAGGGGCAGAGTTCGTCGCATTCGGTCAGAATTTTGCGATCCAGAAAGCTGGGGTGTGTTCAATGTGCATGCTATAGCAGCTATTAGCTGCTATTTTAGCAGCTCTGCCTGTCCGATGTCACGAAATAGCTACTTTCTGATGCTTGCTATTTGACAGTTGGGCTGTCCAAGATTCCGGCATAGCTGCTAAAGTAGCAGCTATTTGCTGCTCGCAGTCTGGAGGATAGCAAGAAAGTAGCTAAGGCAAAATGGCCGTGCGTACACAGCTGACATATTGTTCAAACGTCATTTATGATTGGAAATTGAAATGAAAAGAAGTTTTTGCGCTTTTGTGACACAGGAGATGAGGAATACATTTGAAAATAGTTACAGCATAAATTGAATACGGGCTTTTAAACACTTAAACTCAACTCGAGTTTTACGTTGGCTTGTACACAGCGCAGCTCATCTTGAGTTTTTAAAAGGCGAGCATGAAGCGTAAAAGGTCGGGTGCACTGATTATCAATTGATATCAAATTGATATCAAATTTTCAACGATTATTTTTTGCTCTTTTTCTCATATATGGCGTCAAAAGCCGGAAATAATTGATACGTTTTAAATGTGTTAGGAAAATTTGAATGGTTTCTGCAGCTGTATGCTGAAAACTCCTAAATTTCATACAATTTCCAAAGTGCAATGGAAGTATTGAACTGATCCACGAAAATGCAAATATTACAATAAAAAAATTGAAACAAAATTATTTTTGAATTTCCTGTGTAAAGGCTGACCTTCGTAGCAGCTCTTGGCTGTTCAATATCCATAGCTGCTTCACCTAGCTACTGCAAATTTTGACACTTGCTAAAGTGATGCTATGCTATACTTTTGGAGCAGCTATAGCATGCACATTGAACACACCCCTGGTGTTTTTTTGCCCGATACTGCGCTAAATCACACATCGTTAATTGTGCCTCAATTTTCAACCCAAATCTGCGTGATTGACTACCCACTGTATTCATCGGACTTAGACCCACGTGGAGAAGTCACGTGGAGAAGTCATCGTTTCACAAAATTAAAAGTGAAACTCGACGGATGGTTTTTCGACGACATAGACGATATTCAAAAGGCTTCTTCACGTGTGCTAGCGGAAATACCGCATGGTGAGTTAAACCACGCATTTGACTCATTTCTGAATCAATGTAACAAGTGTATTGCTTCGCGAGGAGAGTATTTTGAATAAGACGAAGGTGGCCCCAAAAGTAATGCACTATTATATTAGGCGAAAGCGCATTTATTTTAAATGAAATTAGCTTAGCTCTTCGATGTAATCACCCTAATTGTCAATACAGGTTTGGAAGCGCTTGTATGTCGCATAAGACGCCATTATTGTTGAGCTCACGGACCCTTCGGCTCACTGTTTCATTCAGGATATTTGAGTCAAGAAAACGGATTTCTTAATTTTTAGAAACAGATCAAAGTCCGGAGGAGCCAAATCCAGCGAATACGTTGGGTGCTTAAGGCGTTCCCATCCATATTTTTCCCTTCTCGGTTGGCCGTGCATTATCATGCAATATGGACATGGCGTATTACAACATTCCTGGTCGCTTTTTACGTTCGGTTACACTTACGGCAATTGGAATACGATCGGTGCAATCACCCCAAGTTTATCACAGGCAAAAATCATCATTTAAGCCAGGAAAACAAGACTAAACAGTGGCCAAACTACCTAATAAATCCAAGTGAGATGACAAACATAATGTGGAAAGTCCATTACAAAGCCGTGCGCAACAAAAGTTATTCAAGGTCAAAGCTCACGAAAATCAGTTTTTCGTAAATATCTTGTTAATGATTGAATTTATCCTATATTAAATTTACTCAACATTAAAATTTGCACAAAAGCTTCTTACATCAAATTCATGTACAATAAGTAATTTTCGAGACATGAGGCTGAAAAATGTTTGAGCCGAGCGGATAATCACATATCGTTTGCATATAGTGGTGTATACAGACTATACGATGCAATTAAGCGTAGAAAGTCCGTGTAATACACCCAAACCCATATTTCTTTCTCTCTAAGGTCTATTTGAAGTGGTGCTTTCTACTAAATAATAGTTCTAGCGCATTTCATAGTAATTGCATAGATCTATGTGTGCCTGAAAATATATGACGATACATCTTGTGAGCAGGCGTGTTGCCGTGCAGAAGCAGGACACCTTTGGTTTATTTTTCCTCTTCTTTTTTCTTGTCTTTCCTCTTTTTTTTTCTTTTCTTTTTCTTCTTTTTTCTTTTATAGCTAATTCCAACGACTCTAGAATGATAACGAGGCATTCTGCAGCTATCGAGACGCCATAGCTTTCAAAATCGATCAACTTCTGTGTCCTAAAAGCAGAAGACTCTGGCACCTTGAATGGTGGTTTGCCTTATTGGGGCCACTGTATAGAGCTTATAATGCTGAATTCAAGTCTCGTCTCCAGTAACGATTCGTCTCAATACTCCATCCTCGTCTTCACAGCACGGGTCCAAAAACGCGCGGCAACACTTTACGCGCTGTTGTTTTCGAGGTGGCGTGAGCATCCACTTTGCGCTGACTTGAGTCATGTCAAGATGACTGTGAAGGATATTTAAAATGGTTGTATATGTAACCATTTCCGTGAGCTGCTTCTTCTCTAGTCCAGCATCTTCCTCTATCACTTTTTCGACTTTTTGAACAATGTCCGGTGTGGTCACTTAGCTGTTGTCCTAGTTAAGGGTTGTCTTCAAGTGAGTCCCTTCCTTGCTTAAAAAGACTGTGCATTTTGTAAAACATATTTTGACCTAAATCAAAGCCCCCGTAAGTCTCTCAATATCGTCTCTTTCATTATGGTTTCAGCCAACTTTTCTTGCTTGGTGAGGAATTTTATAACAGCGCGGCTCTCGATTTTCTCCATATTTTACAATTTCATGCAGATTGAGTTGCTTGTTCGACGATAGTTGAAAAACTAATGGCTCGATTGAAAAAAAACTTGCTATTTATAATAAGTGTTTGATCTCATTTATTTTCATTAAACATTTTAGCAGCTCTGCCTGTCCGATGTCACGAAATAGCTACTTTCTGATGCTTGCTATTTGACAGTTGGGCTGTCCAAGATTCCGGCATAGCTGCTAAAGTAGCAGCTATTTGCTGCTCGCAGTCTGGAGGATAGCAAGAAAGTAGCTAAGGCAAAATGGCCGTGCGTACACAGCTGACATATTGTTCAAACGTCATTTATGATTGGAAATTGAAATGAAAAGAAGTTTTTGCGCTTTTGTGACACAGGAGATGAGGAATACATTTGAAAATAGTTACAGCATAAATTGAATACGGGCTTTTAAACACTTAAACTCAACTCGAGTTTTACGTTGGCTTGTACACAGCGCAGCTCATCTTGAGTTTTTAAAAGGCGAGCATGAAGCGTAAAAGGTCGGGTGCACTGATTATCAATTGATATCAAATTGATATCAAATTTTCAACGATTATTTTTTGCTCTTTTTCTCATATATGGCGTCAAAAGCCGGAAATAATTGATACGTTTTAAATGTGTTAGGAAAATTTGAATGGTTTCTGCAGCTGTATGCTGAAAACTCCTAAATTTCATACAATTTCCAAAGTGCAATGGAAGTATTGAACTGATCCACGAAAATGCAAATATTACAATAAAAAAATTGAAACAAAATTATTTTTGAATTTCCTGTGTAAAGGCTGACCTTCGTAGCAGCTCTTGGCTGTTCAATATCCATAGCTGCTTCACCTAGCTACTGCAAATTTTGACACTTGCTAAAGTGATGCTATGCTATACTTTTGGAGCAGCTATAGCATGCACATTGAACACACCCCTGGTGTTTTTTTGCCCGATACTGCGCTAAATCACACATCGTTAATTGTGCCTCAATTTTCAACCCAAATCTGCGTGATTGACTACCCACTGTATTCATCGGACTTAGACCCACGTGGAGAAGTCACGTGGAGAAGTCATCGTTTCACAAAATTAAAAGTGAAACTCGACGGATGGTTTTTCGACGACATAGACGATATTCAAAAGGCTTCTTCACGTGTGCTAGCGGAAATACCGCATGGTGAGTTAAACCACGCATTTGACTCATTTCTGAATCAATGTAACAAGTGTATTGCTTCGCGAGGAGAGTATTTTGAATAAGACGAAGGTGGCCCCAAAAGTAATGCACTATTATATTAGGCGAAAGCGCATTTATTTTAAATGAAATTAGCTTAGCTCTTCGATGTAATCACCCTAATTGTCAATACAGGTTTGGAAGCGCTTGTATGTCGCATAAGACGCCATTATTGTTGAGCTCACGGACCCTTCGGCTCACTGTTTCATTCAGGATATTTGAGTCAAGAAAACGGATTTCTTAATTTTTAGAAACAGATCAAAGTCCGGAGGAGCCAAATCCAGCGAATACGTTGGGTGCTTAAGGCGTTCCCATCCATATTTTTCCCTTCTCGGTTGGCCGTGCATTATCATGCAATATGGACATGGCGTATTACAACATTCCTGGTCGCTTTTTACGTTCGGTTACACTTACGGCAATTGGAATACGATCGGTGCAATCACCCCAAGTTTATCACAGGCAAAAATCATCATTTAAGCCAGGAAAACAAGACTAAACAGTGGCCAAACTACCTAATAAATCCAAGTGAGATGACAAACATAATGTGGAAAGTCCATTACAAAGCCGTGCGCAACAAAAGTTATTCAAGGTCAAAGCTCACGAAAATCAGTTTTTCGTAAATATCTTGTTAATGATTGAATTTATCCTATATTAAATTTACTCAACATTAAAATTTGCACAAAAGCTTCTTACATCAAATTCATGTACAATAAGTAATTTTCGAGACATGAGGCTGAAAAATGTTTGAGCCGAGCGGATAATCACATATCGTTTGCATATAGTGGTGTATACAGACTATACGATGCAATTAAGCGTAGAAAGTCCGTGTAATACACCCAAACCCATATTTCTTTCTCTCTAAGGTCTATTTGAAGTGGTGCTTTCTACTAAATAATAGTTCTAGCGCATTTCATAGTAATTGCATAGATCTATGTGTGCCTGAAAATATATGACGATACATCTTGTGAGCAGGCGTGTTGCCGTGCAGAAGCAGGACACCTTTGGTTTATTTTTCCTCTTCTTTTTTCTTGTCTTTCCTCTTTTTTTTTCTTTTCTTTTTCTTCTTTTTTCTTTTATAGCTAATTCCAACGACTCTAGAATGATAACGAGGCATTCTGCAGCTATCGAGACGCCATAGCTTTCAAAATCGATCAACTTCTGTGTCCTAAAAGCAGAAGACTCTGGCACCTTGAATGGTGGTTTGCCTTATTGGGGCCACTGTATAGAGCTTATAATGCTGAATTCAAGTCTCGTCTCCAGTAACGATTCGTCTCAATACTCCATCCTCGTCTTCACAGCACGGGTCCAAAAACGCGCGGCAACACTTTACGCGCTGTTGTTTTCGAGGTGGCGTGAGCATCCACTTTGCGCTGACTTGAGTCATGTCAAGATGACTGTGAAGGATATTTAAAATGGTTGTATATGTAACCATTTCCGTGAGCTGCTTCTTCTCTAGTCCAGCATCTTCCTCTATCACTTTTTCGACTTTTTGAACAATGTCCGGTGTGGTCACTTAGCTGTTGTCCTAGTTAAGGGTTGTCTTCAAGTGAGTCCCTTCCTTGCTTAAAAAGACTGTGCATTTTGTAAAACATATTTTGACCTAAATCAAAGCCCCCGTAAGTCTCTCAATATCGTCTCTTTCATTATGGTTTCAGCCAACTTTTCTTGCTTGGTGAGGAATTTTATAACAGCGCGGCTCTCGATTTTCTCCATATTTTACAATTTCATGCAGATTGAGTTGCTTGTTCGACGATAGTTGAAAAACTAATGGCTCGATTGAAAAAAAACTTGCTATTTATAATAAGTGTTTGATCTCATTTATTTTCATTAAACTAACCTCATTAATAAAACCTCATTTCCGCGAAATTAATGACCCACCTTCGTATATCATTACATTTTGTTTTTCATTCCTAGGAATATTTAGGAATATCCTTTGAACATCTTTCTTAAATTTTAATTTGGAATTATTGCTACTTTTTATACGTTGTGCACAAATTTCAACTGACTTAATATTATACATCCTTATCCTACATTTGCATGTTTCCTACCAAGTGACCACGCATCCTATCTATTTTGTACTAGGTTTAAATGGTACGGACGGTAGTAGCAATTACTCTATTGTGCCGTATTCTATTTTTATTTATATGTGGTTGTTAGATACTAATCTTAATATAAGTTTTTTCTTAATTGTTTATCCTAACGTAAAAGGAACAAGATGTATTGTCAAACATTTGCACAAGATTCCTGGACACGCAAGATTACTATGGAATGCGTTACTAAATAGAAAGCTTTACTTCAACTACACCTTAGAAAGAAAGAAAGGTGGGTTTGGGTGCACTACACTATATACAAACGATAATTGTTAATGCGCTCGGCTCAAACATTTCTCAGCCTCATAATTTTCGTGAACTTTGACCTTGAATAACATTTGTTGCGCACACGACTTTGTTATGGACTTTTCACCTCATGCTCATCATCTTACAATTAACACATTTCCGTTGAAAAACCTCCACTTGGATTTATTTGGCAGATAAAGTCTTATTTTCCTGGCCTAATTTGTATCACTTTCAATTCAGGTTCAAAATTACGAATCCAAATCTCATATATTGCAACTATATGATTAAGAAACATTTCACCTTCATTTTCATAGCGAGAGAGCAGTTCACGGGAGATGTCTTTGCCTGTAACCCTCTGCTCCGGTGACAGAAAATGAGGTAGCCAACGTGCTGGAATCTTTTGTTTTTTTTTCGTTTTTCTGTTAGAATGCGGTAAACCTTTGATTTCGAAATACCTGTTTCTTTCCCTATTTCTCTCACCGTTATTCGTCGGTATTCATTGAGTAAGTTTGCGACAATAGCAAGATTAGTGTTGTTTTGAGTAACCTTATGCCTGATTTACACATATGGCAAACGTTTCGCCGAGGAACTTGTGAAATTACTTCCCTCCATATCTTCGTATGTAAAAAAAACAGCCGAAAATAAACAAGGCGACCATTTACACACTCGGCTCGCCAACATTTGCCATGTGTGTAAACGCGGCATTAGAGGGTCGACCGGCGCGAGTCCAATGGTTATACGACCATCACGGAAACGCAGATGTCTTCTTTGCACTGTACTGCTATCTACAGTATCCCTTCCATACACTTCAACTAAGGCGACATGAATTTGAAGCACAGTTTCACCACGATTTTTTTCGATAATTAAAGCACGTTGCTGTAACTCCGAAATGTGCGCTGACGTATTTTTTCCTTTTTTTTATTGCTCTCAGACATCACTACACTCAACTGAAAACGCTAAAATATTGTACCAACGTAAGATCTTATGCCACAAGCTGATGTAAAGGTAAGTTGGTTATATCAAGTAACTAGTTCGTTGTGCATTAGTTTTAGGACCGACCTCGTAAATTAAAAAAAAATTGCAGGTATTTTGTTTTAATCACGTTTTCCCAGGCCAGCACTGATACTTAATTGTTGTACTTTTTTTTTAACAGAAAAATGATTTTTCAGAATTTGAACAAAATCATTGATCATCTCTATCAATCTCTACGCTTAAAGCGTTAGAACGTTCTGTTTTCAAATCGAAAAGAGTACCACTAAAACCATTAAAACTAATTTGAATAAAGTCACACAATTCAGAAATGCTGGTACAAAAATTTAGCCCACACATAAATTTCAGTTAAAAATCACACATGAAAGCAAACCTCATAACAAGCCTGTTCAGTTTCCAAAAACTTGTTTCAAATTTTAAACTATAAAATCTTGCGCGTAGAGCCTGTAATAATATCCACTCCGAAAAAAAGAATAACGTGCAGAAAAATGGGCGTCTACAAAAAAATGCGCCAACTGTGAGGATAATCATAACGCTGAATCATAACTTTGGATGTCTAAACTAAAAACATGAAATTCATTATAAAGGCCATTTTATTTTTTTTTTTTTAGAAGTTTCTTGACAGATATTGACTTGGTATTCGACTAACACTTCGTTTTTAAAACAATTTTAAAATTCTTTATTTGTATACTACCAAAAAAACTCCCACCAAACGCAGGTTCCTTTGCATATCATGCCTGGTTTACACATATGGCGAACGTTTCGTCGAGGAACTTGTGAAATTACTTCCCTCCATATATTCGTATGTAAAAAAAACAGCCGAGAATAAACAAGGGGACCATTTACACACTCGGCTTGCCAACCAAAGCTGCCATTTAATAAAATTAAAAAAAAAATTGTTTACTACTACATATACTCACTAAGTCAGCATAAAAAAACATATAAATAGACTACGATTCGAGGGAGCTACATTCATTTGAATACGAACAGTTGAAGAGAGAACATCAAAATGTGGAAAAACGAAATTAAAGCTGTCATTAAGTACCTCTGTTTGAAAAAACTGTCTACCAGAGGCATACACGGCGACATGGTGGAAAACTTTGGAGACTCTGTTCCTCCATATTCCACCGTTGCACGCTACGCCAAGGAGTTTAAGCTGGAAAGAACATCCACTAAAGATGAACACCGCGAAGGATGTCCATCCACATCCCAAGACAACGTAAAAAAAGTCGAAGATGTCGTATTGGCAGATCAAAGAGCTCAAGCATGTAGCTGAGGTCACAGGGATCTCATATAGTAGTGTTTGAAAAATCTTTGCGAACTAATTACATGTGAAGAAGGTCTCTGCGCGTTGGGTACCGAAGCAATTGGGTAACAAAACAATTGATTCACATTATTCAGGAAAAAATATCTAACTAGAATACACATACTTTGATAAACTTGAACTTGTAGACGTCCGAGGCTCCTGGGAGTTTGAAGTGGATGTTACCATATTTAAAGTTACCATATTTAAAGCAATATAGATGACTTTATAGTCTTTATATTTTAGACTTTATAATCACTATCATTATTTCAAAATCAAACAATTGTCACTTCTGGTTGTTACTTCGAAGACAATGACATGAGCGCGTTTTTGTATTTTTCATGAATTTCCGCCACCGCATGATTCAGGAAGTTTCTTTCATGAACGCGACTGAAAATACACAAACAGAGCTATTATTGAGAAAAATTTGATGGTTGAGATTGTAAATAGATGAGTTGGCACTTATTCCGAAATCTAAATTTAAATGCTAAAAATAATGCTAGATGCTAACTTCGAATTTCGAATGCCGTCTTGGAAAAAATAATGCTAGATCTAGTATTCAAAATGCTAAAATGGCAGCACTGTTGCCAACATTTGCCATGTGTGTAAACGCGGCATCATGCATTCGAAGCAATAGTTTCAGTAAATCTTAACCTTTTTCTCTATTCATTTTCTGGTATGTCCCAAATGTTTCTCATCACATCCGCGCTAAAAATAATTTAAATAACAAAAACAGTCCTTAGTCAGCATTGTCTTTGATGGTTTTTCATCGAGTACCATATTTCCATCAAAGTCAACTCATTACGCTAGAAAAACAATTCTCTAAATCAACCAGCTCTACAGAAAACAACAAAAACAATTTGTTTTGCTGTGCGGCTTTATATACATTTACTCCCTTGCAAACTTCAGTTATATAAACGATGCACAATGATTAATGATGACACGAATGTTCTAGTCATCGCTGCCGCAATGCATTATTGTCGCTTGTGCAAATACAAGAACTCGTATCTAAAGATCTAACTGATAGTTGTCAGATAATATGTTTACTAAACAAATGCTTATGCATAAATAATGTGCATATGTATGTTAGTTTGTTTAGATACATGTAGAAGGTTTTTGCTTGCTCATGTGAGGACAGCGAAAATAAATGTATAAATAAAGGTGAATTTGTGCATAAAATCAAATGCAATGAATATTTAATTTCCATTATGTTCGCTCTTAAAGATGCTTAATTTCATTTCTCTAGATATCGCAGTCTTTAAGTGTTAGATCTACTGGCTGTATATAATAAAATGGAGAAATAATTGGCTTTAAGAGCATATTTAGAACCTTTCTAGTATTTTTGTTTTACCCTATCCAGCTATTCTAATTCCAATCTTATCTTAAATCCAACAAAACCATCCACCAAGTATTTTTAGTTTTAAACGAACAAACCTAAAAGATAGTTTTTTTTTTCACCTAAAGCAACTCACGAAAAAAAGATTTATTTCATCATACTCTAATCAACTTTGATTAAATAATCCACATGAGATACATTTCCGTTAGCTCAAACATCAAAAACACTTCCATGTCGCATTACTTCAACCACATTTTCATCGATTGCATGAATGTCTTCCAAAATCATCTCATCCACTCGCACTTTCCATCAACTCGTCCCTTCAATTTACTTACGCTCATTCAACATTGTTCACAGACTGAGTGACTGCTATTTTCATTTTTTCTTTATTTTTCAAAAAAAAAAACAGGACATAAAACTCTGCAGAAAACAAAGAGCCTGTTTTGTGATAAAGCAATGACAGAGGCGTTACGTCAACCTACCCTAAGGATTCGAAATAATTTGATCAAGTTGCTTGCTTGCCTGCTTTCGCGCCCATTCTGCAACAAAAAAAACCTTGTCATCGTCATTCTTTCCATCACTCTTAACCCAATGATGATGATGATGACGGTGATGAAGACATCGCTGCTCACCGTAGTACACCTCTTATCATAAATACAAGTATTGTCCTCAAAGTCCTCGAAGTTACGTTTCATCTCGAGCCTGTTGTTATATGCATAGTCGAGTCAGAAGTTAAGAGTTGGAGTAAAGTCAATTGTTGTGTATGTTTATGTCAAATATATTACCGAAAAAAATTGAGAAAATGGGGAAAACATGGAGGGAATAAAGAACAACATAGCAAATGGTGGAGTCTGAGTCAACAAAGTGGTAGAAGTAGTTTGATGGCTTGGTACAGGAAGGGGTGGGCATATCAAAAACATCTATTTACAGAATCTTTCGGGAAAACATAAAAACTTCCTCTTAGCGGACGAGTGACAATGACAAATAACATTTGATGTCAATTGAAATTTCGATCATGTTCTCTTGCTACTTTTATGTATCCTGAATCGTATATTTTAGCGCACTCAGTGCAAAGATAAGAATTTCTACCTGTTCTTCGAAGAAGAGACTAATATTGGATTTCTTTTATTGTATTTATTTTGTTTGAATATTATACCCTGGAGAGAAATGTATTCGTTTGACGAAATTTCGTTTCAATCTAGCTAAATATTTTGAAACAAAAAAATTGTAATTTATAAGTCCGCTTATCAAATTTGCTATGTTATTTAACTATAATTGCCTGAACAAACCTTTTTTTTTTTTACAGATAATTGATAACTTCTGTGATTCGAAGTAATGCTAGCCTAGCCATGTAAGTATTCATACCTAGACGATTGCATTTTTCATTAGCCTATGTAGTTAGGAAATTCAACCATTTAATTAGTTAGAAATATTATAGTAATCTATTACTTTAGACCTTTCAAATATGTCTTATCTGTTGTTTCTTCATGTCTTTTTAATGCTTAACTTAAAAAATAAGACTAAAGGCATTAAACTTTCACAGCACACAGAATTTATATACGATAATCAATCTTTTTCACATTAGACGCTAAAATTTGCTATTATCATTAATTTGACAAAATTATCTATGGACTTTAATTTGACATTAAAAAAAATAATTCAACTGTTTAGATTGAAATCTGATCTGGATATCCAGAAAGAGGGGAAAACCTCGCAAAAAGTAGTTGATTGAAAATTAAATGCACGGCTAAGATAAGTCTCAAGGATATTAGCAATAAGATAGTCCATACATTCGAGTATGAAGCTAGGAGGTAGCAAGTCATGATCAGGACCCTTGCTAACGTTAAGATCTTTGATGAACTTTGCATCTCCTCTCTAGTTAAATGAATTTCACAAAAGATATTTGGTGAGAATGTTTGAGAGAAAAGCACGTTAGATAAGCTTGTACATGAACAAAGTACGTCCTGGAAATGGTCGGCAAACAGGTCGCAAACTTCGTGAAGGCTTGACGAACAAGAAGTTTTGTTTTTGAACATTGATGTAGGGTAGCCCGAAGTTTTCCATTTGGTGTTTACGAAACCAAAAAAATTTTTAAGGTCATGAATTATATTTTTACCCACGAAATAACCACAGCGCTCATATGCAGTAGTTATGCAACTCTGCTCTACAATCACATCAATTCCTAGAATAAGGCTACAGCATCATCCAATTCTAGCATTGAAAAATTACTAGCTGAGTCAATCCCGAGAAGATAATCCTTAATACTCCTATAATCAGCATTGCGAAAGTCATGTACAATAGACTTATTACGACTATAAGATAGGTAAATGAGTATATCAGATACACACTCCTTATCACTTGAATAGTCTACTTGGAAAATCCGTAATAACTCTTCCATTGTTTTTCCGAGAATATTGGCATAAAAATCGTGAACACATTGTAGACCGTAATGAACATCTACCTGGTATTGGGATTTAATTTTCGAAAACTGTGGCAATAAAAAATGAGTAACGAAAAAAAGGCATTTTTCAGCGCGTCAATAGAATAGCCCAGGATGCAAAAACAGCCGAAAAGAATAAAATAAAAACAAAATTTACTTCTCTTAATATAGGATGTGTCCCCCTTTCGCTTTTATTACTTCAAAAATTATATTTTGAAACCTTTGTATAGAGTTTGCAGGTACTTTATTGGAATTCTTTTCCACTCCTCTTGTATGGCGGCTATTAGTTCTTCCCGGTGGTCAAATTGTCTTCCGCCTTCGTAAACTTTTCGACTTAAGTATCCCCATACGTTTCAATAATATTCAAGTCGGGTGACATCGCAGGCCAGTCTAAAACGTTTAAATTTACCGACTTGAATCAATTTTTCACTATACGCGCTTTGTGAATTGGGGCATTATCCTGCTGACGAATGACATCCTGGATTTCCAAAACCTCGCGACATCTTATTGCTTCGTTTTTCATTAATTCTAGGTAATTTGCAGCATTCTGACGACCGGACAAAACCAAATCCACGACTTCAATATTGAAGGAAATTCCTCCCCACACCATGACTGATCCAACCGCTGCGTTACGTCGAGACAATACCAATTCGTCCTTCCGTAAATCGTGAAAATAATATAAAAAGCCATCGGGTCCGTTTAAATTAAACTTTTTTTATCGCTAAATATGACTTTTTGTCATTTTCTTGTACAAGTCATATGCTTCTTTGCGAATGCCAGGCGCGCTACATTATGACGCTCATATAGCACCGGTTTGCGCTTCAGTTTTCTGCGTCTCATATTCGGAGATCCTTTAACAAATCGACGAATCGGTGAAACACTTGCAGTAACTCCAACTTTTGCACGGATTTTGCTCACAGAGTCCTTCGAATTAGATGCTTCCCTCAAAATTCATCACCGTTCTTGCTCTATCGTCACTTTACTAACGCTTCTCACATAATTTTTACCATAATTGTCCTTGTCCTTTAAAAAGTTTCTCACTACTTTATTACTTCTGTTAATTTGCTTGGCAATTTCACTGTTATTTAAGTTTTCTCCCTTTAAAACCGAGATGGTAGTTTTTTCTTCGTGACTCAATGATTTCCCGTGTCCCATTTTGCACACCAATACGCTAGTCTCTCTCAAAAAATGAATTTTAAGATAGAAACAGTCCTCAAATTTAAAAACTCAAATAAATACTAACCGGAGATTGATACACTCGACACACAGTATAGACAAATACTAAGTGGGCGCGCTGAAAAATGCATTTTTTTTGTTACTCATTTTTTATTGCCACAGTTTTCGAGGAATAAATCCCAATACCAGGTAGATGTTCATGACGGTCTACAATGTGTTCACGATTTTTATGCCAATATTCACGGAAAAACAATGGAAGAGCTATTAGGGATTTTCCAAGTGAGCTATTGAAGTGATAGCAGCAGATAGCAGCGCAACTGTGAAGAGTGTTTCCAAAAAGAAATTTCTGAATCAACAGTTGGATTAGCCACAAAATTCTCTCAGCTGTATAAGATATAACCTATTTCGATTTTGGTTTGGGGTTGCATCCATTTTGGTCCGTGGAAAATTCCCAACATTGCCACATAACGTCTGATCGTGATAGCGGCTTTTTCATCAAACAAGTATCAGCCTAGCATGCGGCACTCCATACTTTTGATTTACGGGCATGGTCTTTTTGAATAATTCTGGGGCTAAGCTCAACCCAGTAGCTGACATTTTCTTCATTTATAATGAAAATTTGCTTCGTCACTACTGAAAAAAGTTAAAAAAAAAACTCATTTACTTAGATTTATAAATAAGTTTTGGTGATTGGTGTCCTATACTGCGCTTAATTTTCAATACATCATTATATTGGTCATAATGCAATTATATTGAAATGCACAATACTCCTTAAACTACTGAAACTGAGGTCTGACACACTTAAGCAAAAACATGCTTTTGAGCAGATTGTCTTGGCGATTGATCTGGTTCCTTAAGGAATAACATTTCTCCTCAAAATGTTGAACTGTCTTAGAAAAGGTATCTACGTTGCCACCACAAATCGAGCACAGAAAGTGCACACAGTAAAGCCACGATGAGCTCCGGTTCGAACTACCTAACCCTTTGAAATGGGATCACCAATAGAAAGAAAGCGGCAATGTACGCTAGCCTAACCCTTTCATTCAATTATCCTGCTCCCAAATCGCTTAGTCTGTTTTGGAATATTGAAATGAATAAACCTCAAAACTTTCATTTAAAATATAGGATTCAAGCATTCTCCACTCCTACGTACTTTCGATTCGTCCCTAAATTAGTAAATCTTTTAAGCTTTAAAACTTAAGGCTGTCAAGGAAATCGGGAGAAAAAAATCAGTGCAACCTTTTTTTATTTTATTTTTACAAGTCGGGATATGATGGAGTCCCATTTTTCACAAAATCTATGAAATAGCCGCTGATTAAGTAAATGGAATAAGTCAGTCCTGCTAGGTGGCATAAACTATAAGGTTTTCAGCAGTCATCATGAGGTAATCGAGTAAATTGGGAAACTAAGTTCTGGGAATTTTTTCTAAAATGCCAAATCTCTACTATTGCAGAGCAAACGGGATTTCACATAAATTTCTGTTCAAATTCAAACCCAAGTGATTTTCATGCAAATACAGTTGGGAAATGTGTAAAGATATAAAGGCTACAGGATTTGCAAATTTGTTATACCCAACTAGCTTTCATCTCACTGCGCCCAGAATGTTAATAGAGTGATCTACAACACGGTCTGCGCGGAAATATGCCTCTAGACTTAAAGCATCGGCTCAAACGATGCCGCAAATTTTGAACTATGACGTCTGTGACCTTTGATTAATTGAGCCCAGCAGATTGGGAAAGACATGGACAATGTTGTAAAGCAATTTTTACTACTTTGCCCCAAAATCTTTTATCCTGGATTAGCAATGAAGCGCATTTCTGTTTTTCTGATATAATAAGCAACCAGAATTTGCATTGAGCTGCTTGAAACCCCCCAAGAACTCCACTAATGACCCTGTACGACTCAAAAGTCACTTGGTTTGTCCTCTTTAGCTATCGATAGATTTATATCGTTTGGAAAAGGAGGACGTCACTGTTACTGTGATTTTCGACCGGTTCTACGACATGCTAGAGAATAAGTTGCATCCATAAATGGAAAATATGGCACAAGTATTGTCTTTAACAGCGTGGAGTGACTCATAGCCCCATTTACATTCCACAAGAGATTTTCCGCTGCCGTCTTCATAAGTAGAAAATTTTATAATCTATAACCCATTTTACAACTTACAACAATTGTATTCCATTTCATAAGCTCCATCACTTGAAAATGATAATCAACTACAACATCTTCCTTCAAACTATCAATCAAATAAAAACCTTAGAGCTGAGAAAAACTTTGTCAATAAAAATTTAATTGTAATTACATTGAAAATGAATTGGATACCATTATGAAATCTATCTCTCATTCCGTTTCTCTCATTTCATAATATCATATTCCTGCCCTGCCACAATCATTTTCTTCTTTCTAAAGCTTCTTACAGCTTCCGTCAATTAAATCATCTCTGTTCGAATCGAAATCGACGAAGCAACACCAGCAACATCATGAAACTCGACACGACACAAAACTTTTAATTTTCGTTCGAAGAAAACGAATCCTCTAACACGATGAGAATCGGATATGTCCTTGAGCGTTTTCAGACTTTTGTCTATAAATTCACTATATACTTTTAGCCATTCAAAGCTGTGCCGGTATTGAGACGATTTCCCACCAAAACGCTGTCCTCAACATCGTCATCTCTGTCGGCACCTTTGTCTTCGACATTGTCGTCTGATATCTTCAGATTATTTCTGTATCTTTTGTATCTCCATTAAAATATCTCTTAAAGTCGGTATTTCCGTTGATGGTGGAAAGAAGGAAGGAAAAGCAAAGCGTTAATCACGATGAAATAAATTTGTATCGAAACTTTTTTTTATCGCCGCATGAGATTAGCAAAGTGTTGAGAGTTTTCTAGGGATTTCGTATTGGTTGAGAAATGGAAAAACAACTTTTTGGTGTCAATTCAAGATATTGGTAAGTTTTCGTTGAAATTTAGTAAAAAACAAAACAAACAGAAACAAATTTAAAGAGAACTTGACGGAAAAGTTTTGTGTGAACTAAAACTTCCTAAAAGTGTTTGGCACAAAACAATAGAACTGGTTCAAGGTTTTGCTTGCTACGTCATTAAAGTCAAGGCTGAAAGAATCCCAGATATCCTTTGATGTATTTTGAAGTAAAAATTAATAAACCCTTAAATGGCTTTAATGTAAAATTTGTTTAAAGAAATACAAAATCTCACACCAAGGTCAGGTAATCCAGGCTTAGAAAACTGTTAACTCAAATCTGAAAAAATCATGAAATCTTTCGCTCTCTCTACTCAACCTGCCAAGATTTATTTTTATGTCGGCAAATGTCCGAAACAAAATCACTCCTAAAATTAAAAAAGTTTTATTGTGTTTCATCGGAAGGCAAGTCTGCAGTTGAACCTCCGAATGGACATTTTTCCCGCGTTTCGATTTTGTTTTGTTTCTGTCTCTGCTCACATCCATTTCTCCTGTAAGATTCGAGGAAAGTCAGGGCGACATCATGAGAGCTAGTCCATACCTTCATTTCCCTTGCACGACTTATCAGCAAATTCAACGTCTTCTGCGTAATATAGATCACCCGAAAATTTTCCACCGGAAACTCACTAGTATTTCCAATTCAGTACGAGTCACCCTGAAATCTCATGCTGTCTGCTACGTCTTCCATTCTGAGTCCCGTGTCTTTGGCGTGATCGAAATAAATCTACGTGAGTGAATTTATCTTCATTCCTACGTGTAGCTTTTACGTTTGCCATTTCTTTGTTTTAACTTTTTTTAAAGGGCCGATTCGGATTTTTTCCTCGTTGAGACAGAAGTTTGTCCGTAGGCCCGTTCTGTTATCGTTATTCTTGATTTGTCCAGGTTGACCTTTTATCATTTTTTCGACCTGAAGATTTTCATTGGGCTTTGTTGCCCCGCAGGGCGATGTGCAGACAACCGACAACCCACACTTGTGGGCGAGTAAGTAAAGGACGAATAGCCTCCGTTCACACAAGTCCGGATATTTTTTTCATTTCTACTGCTTCTTCTTTTTCGTCCCGACAGATTTAACTGCAAATACTTTTCGATGACATGCAAAGAATGTCTAGAATGAAATTTATAAGCGACATTTATCCATACGGGGTGGATCCGGATTCGTATCCTGTTCCGTGATTTATTCTTAAAACATAAACATTGATTTTCGCTCTTCCCGTCTACGTGTTTTGGCGTATTGCTGTATGGAAATAACGAAAACAAATGGTGGCAGGATTATAGGACATTTGAGGGTTGCTAGAGAGATATATAGTGAATTGCTTCTAGTCGTTTTTGGATTATCATTAATTTTTTCATTGGTTGTTGCTGTTCAGTTTCAGATAGTATCGAAGAAACAATTCGCTTAGAATGTCCTTTAAATTCAATCTGTACGGGTATGAAGGTCTAAATGGTGAAAAATGAGCACCGATTTATTCGATTAAGTGTATTGTAAACAACCATGACACGGATATGAGGATTTATGGAGGCACAATTTAAAAATCATTTGAAATTGTCTCTTGAAATGAAAATGTTGCTAGGAAGTTCTTTTAGCACTTTTCAAAGGAGTTTATTACGTTTTCAAGCTTTTAGCTCTGTGGTTTTGCATAAAATATTATTGAAAAGAATGTTTTTGGGTCTTCGAAATAATATTGCTGAAAAAAAGGGTCCAAAAAACCGACTTACCTATATTCATTGAATTTGCGGCCATGGAAACATAATTTGAGACATTTTTGAGAGTGTGAAAATTAAACGTCATTCTCAAGGCCCTGTTATTAGCTTTTATATCCATTTACTTATCAGCTTTCTTAAAGCCTCAGTTTAGAGTCGGATCATTGCAGGGAATTTAGGCTTTTTCTATGGCTCTGGTGACACTTTTCTTCAGGATCTTGATTCTGACCATTACATTCTGACTTTTGACTCTGACCTTCTTACCTAGATAATAGAGACGTCCTAATGTAGAGGCATTGTGTTTTGCACCTGGGTCCTATAACTCCTGTTTCTACTCCACAATTCATTTTAGAACCATCCGTTCACCAGTTTTCCCCTTTTAATTTAACCTTTTTCCGTAAGGTTGCTCTAACATTTATTAGATCGCTGAAGAAACATTTAGTAGGAATGAAATTGATCACTCCAGTAATGAGTCAAGGAGGCCATCCATTCAAGTTGGTTGTGCCAGTTTGCAAGTGTTTTCCACAAAACGTATCCTACCCTTTGTTTGTAGTTTCAGCCTTGAAGATAGTCCCTGGCCGCGTGCAAGTATTTGCTTTGTCGCCCAAACGTCATTAATTGCATTCAGTGTCTTTTTGTTTAGGTGACTGACTCACCTGAGTCTCCTATTCAAACAAATTCCCATTATAACTTTCTCGGCAAATTCATGTATTTCTGTTGATTATGCACCGTTGTATTGTTTCATTTCAGGCCTTTTGCATTCGGGACCTCAAAACTTCCGAGTGTGAAACTACCTTCACATCATTCACTTACCCGAGTGTGGATATTATCATGCTATTTACGATTGCGGGAGCATGAAATACAAATAATTCCCACTTGCCTTTTGTAGAAGTCATCTGGTCCTGGTGATCTAAAGAGTTTGACAGAGTTTTTAGCGTTACCAACCTTTTTATACGTTATGATTCGTTTAACCAGTAGTAAGATGCCCGCTAAGGGTCTTTATCTTCTTTCTTGCACCGTGCGAAGTATGTTCTAAGCACCACTTTCAGTGGTTTTTCGAAAAACTGTCTTTCTATCACCTTTCATTAAAATCGAAGTTGTCCTTTCTGCCTTTGAACAGATCTTTTTGTACCTGGGCAGGCATTCTATTGTTGAGGATCTGACAGACCTTGTTCTGTTGAAACTTTTCTAGAAGCCACTCCAAACCGTTTTTTTTTGTATTTACAGGGTCTACAAATATAAAACTAACATTCGCCAATGCATGGCTATAGTCACAAATGTATGAGCTGCTGAATCCCGTCTACCACGTTGTATTATTATTTTGACATACATATGCCAACAATATTCAACTTATTTATTTTCGCTGATTTATTTATTTATTTAAGTAATCCATTAACAGGCAAAAAGCCCAATTACAAATAGAATAGCTTAGTACTAAAAAATTGAAAAAATTAAGATACGAAAAACAAGAATCGAATGACAAAAAAGATAAATCAGATTAAACATCAGCAAATATTGTGTTGCGAACACTTCTTTTAAAGGTGGCAATAGAGTGTGGAATAGGACCAAGTTGGAGGCCATTATGGGTGCGTAGTAGGCACAAAACAGGAGAATGAAAGTAACTTTCAGTACGGGCAAATGGTACATCAAAGCCAACGGAGGACCTAATTTGCCTCTCACACTGACGTTCATTAATCAAGGATGCAATAGATGAGTTTAGATGGCCACGGCAAATTTTGAAAAGAAAGCATTCATCAAGGTAAACTCTGCGCTTTGCGAGGAGAGGGCGATTAAGGAGCGATAAGCGTTCATCATAAGGCATATAAGGAAGATTATATTTAAACAGTAGGGTGCGACTGAACCTCCGTTGAACAGATTCAATGGCATCGGAAAGATAAGCAAAACGAGGAGCCCAAACTTGAGTACAGTATTCAAGTTTGGATCGAACAAGTCTAACAAATATTTTAACACAAGTAAAAATATTAAAAGAATTGTGACAGGAACGTATAGCAAGGCCAGCAATCCGCGAGGCACTATTAGTAATGTTACGAACATGGATATTAAATTTAAGTTTACGATCAAAGGTTACTCCCAGATCAGTAAAACCCACAGAGACAACGACGGATTCACATAGTAAGTAAGGAAAGGTATTAGTCTGGGACTTCAGAGAATAAGACATGGCAAAACACTTTGAAACATTTAACGGTAGGCAGTTAGAGTTACACCAATCAGTAAGAGAGTTCAGATCATCCTGAAGAAGTAGATGATCATCTGAGCTAGTGATTACTCGAAATAATTTTAAGCCATCTGTATAGAGCAAACAAGATGACGATAGAACCATAGGAAGATCATTGATGAAGAAGTTGAATAAAAGCGGTCCTAATATAGAACCTTGAGGTACCCCAGAAGAGGGCGAAAATGGTAAGGATGAAACGCCAGAGAGGGAGACAAAACAAGTGCGGCTAGTCAAAAACGAAGATATCGAAGAAAGTAAAGGTTCGCAGATGCCATAGTGGTTTAATTTGCACACAGCATGAGTAAATTCAATGAGATTCGTAGATGTGGACCGACATTTAATAAAACCATGTTGCTGAGGTGCGAAAGTATACTTAAGAGAGTCATAAATTTTGTTAAACACAAAACGTTCAATGATTTTTGAGAAACATGGAAGGATAGAAATAGGACGATAATTTGGGGCAACATTGAAAATAGATTTGAAAAGATTTGAAAACCAGATATGAAAATAGGGAAAATGCTTGCCACCTTCCAGGAGGAAGGAAATTTACCAGAACAAAGACTTTAATTGAATAAAATTGATAGAGGGGCGCACAAAAAATTTCGGAAGGCCAACAGGTCCAGGAGAGTAACTAGAATCAAGAGAATATATAAGGGATTCAACTTCAAGAGGATTAGTCGAAAGTGAAGTTAGACAAGGATGGTGATTAAAAGGGACGCTATAAGAAGAGGGAATCATTGAATCAGAGTATACAGAAGAAAAAAAAACATTGCGAAGAGATCACAAACATTCTGAGGAAGAGCAGCAGCGATATTATTAAAGGTAAGGGAGTCAGGCATAGGAGAGGAGGATTTTAAGGAGCGAAGAAATGACCAGAAGTTTTTGGCGTCATTCGAAAGCAAAGAAGATTCAATATGCGATAGACAAATGCGCATGGCAAGCCTTATTTGATTCTTGGCAGCAGTACGAAGACGAGAAAAATCAGCGTAGTCCTGGTTGGAATGAGAGCTCAAAAATTTACAACGTGCTGCATTTTTAATACCCAGGGCGCGTTTAACACTCTCAGTGAACCAAGGAGCATCATTACGCTCACGCAAGCGGAAGGTAGGAGTATGAACAGTTATTAACTCAAGGAGAACAGAATATAATTTCTTAGCTGCAATGTCAATATCAAGACCACGAAACAAGCCAAACCAATTAATAGAGTTGAGATCGACAGCTAAGAGGTAAAAACTAGTTCTTTTGAAATTGAAACAATTCTTGTCGGAAACTCTGGCACGGTTAGATAGATTAACAACAATGTCTACAAAGAGGGGAGGATGATGGGGCTCAGGGTTCGTATAAGGCGCTATGGAGGGAGAAAGCAATAACGATGAAGGTTCGATATTGGAAAGTATGAGATCAAAGGTCTTATTGTTTACATTAGGGACATAGTTAAATTGATTAAGTGAACAAGATGAAAGGGAAGAAGAGAGAGCAATGTGAGAAACAATACGGGAAAAGCCAGAATCCCATAGGACAGATGTAATATTAAAGTCACCACAGATGATGACAGACGAAGAAGGAAAATTTATGTTAAGGTAGGAAGATAGCTCGGTGAAAAAACATTCATAGGTTGAAAAGGGAGAGTTGCACGGAATATATACGGAGGCCACAAACAACGAAGATTTAAGCGACAGGGACACACAAACTGCTACACATTCAACAGGAAGACTGGGAACGAAATCAGCGCAGAGTTTACTTTGAAAGGAATTAAGCACGGCAATCAGTACCCCGCCACCATCAGACTTCATAGTTGCAGAGCGGTTACGGTCACAACGGTAGACATTATGTAATGGGAAAAATTCAGAGCTGGAGATATCATCAACAAGCCAGGTTTCAGAGAGGCAGATCAGGTGATCCATTTCAAGTAAAAAACCAGTTTTAAATGCATCCAGCTTAGTCCTCATGCCACGAACATTCTGGTAATATAAAGATATTTTTTGATGCTTAAGAACTATTTGTGGGATCTTTTATTGTTGACTGGGCGAAAGTTCCCACGATGTTCAAAAGGCTTGACATGCATACCAGGTGGCCAAAACTTCGAATTGGCTACAATATCAAGCCCAACAGGTAGAGTAAGTTTGAAAGAAGCTATCAATCGTCTAGGTTGGTTGTCTTTAGTATCAAGGTTCATAAAACAAGGATTTTTTTCCCCGTACCAATTATCGTGAGTTCCGTGCAAAATAAATTGTTTCTTTATTTGAAGAAAAGTGCAGCCGAATTGCATCGAATGCTCATTTAAGTTTAAACCTAGATACATAACGTGAGTCAAAGTTGCAGGTAAGGATGAATTCAAAGACGTTGACTTCACTGTTTCCCCATCGTCTGTGATATGCACTCACAACGCAGCCAATTATCCGCAGTGTGTTCTCTTTTTTACAGTCCCTTGATGCTGTTACTTGTGACTTCTTCATCATCTCCTGGGAAGAACGTAGGCTATATATTCTGCTTTTGTTTACGCAGGGCTCTTGCGTCAACCCCATGCTATAACTGAAGCAAATTTGCTGCTTACTTCCGCCAAAGCAGCTTTGAAATGATACAAGGTCGCCTTCAGGTTTTCAACTTTTGTTTTTCGTTCGTGGTGTCCCCATATTTGCTGCAGTCACTCCGTACTGGTGGCTTAAATAAACGCCAGCTCTTGCATTTTTTACCTGACTTTTTCCAACCTCCTTTAGTTGTTCTGGAGTCTAAAACCTGGTCCGCTGCTATGACTAGCATAGTGCATTTGCTTTTGTTGTATCTAACGAACGTTTTCCAAGACTTAATGTTAAAGACCTTATTTTGGGGTTATACAATCACGAGGATCCTATCTGTGTATCCGTGTTCAGGAGCGCTGCGCTGGAGAAATACCCAACAAGCGTCTTGGCTTTAAGATTAGGGATTTCTCTGTTGCCCAAGGATTGGTCTCTTACTATGGCTTTAGTCTGACGGCATCTGCCCTTGCCCTCTCAGTCATTGATTTATTCTTGCAATAGTGAAACACGAAGCCTATTTTGTTGCTGATGGTAAAAAAGTGAAGAGCAACACCATTCTCTGCATTTGCCAGCATTTTCTTGTTAAGAACATGCTTTACCTGATCCATCGCACTTTTCATAAGAGACCTCGCGCACTTTTTGCCGCACCGCTCAAATTCTGTGCCTCTTCAGCGACTATTCGAGTTTCGATGGTTTGAAAGAAATTTTCTGCGATTCGCGAGGGGGGTTTGCCACCAGAAAAATAAATTAGGGTATGTCGCCTTTCTCGTTTTTGGTTTGGTTCTGGAAGTCTTCTATACCATTTGTTTGCTATATGAAGCTATGCTGATCTCCTCTCTTATTTCGGCACTTCCGGTTTAAGTTTAGTTTCAATTGGTTCTTAAGAGCTATAGATTAAACGCAGTACACGCGTGGTTGTAATTGTAAAAAAATAAACAATATGAGCCACAAAATATTTTACTCAGCCCTCGAACAGCCGATTCTTTTTCTTATCCAGGTGTCGGAATGCTTGCATTCTCATTAATTTTTTGTTGGTTGTGAATGAGCTGTACGTGGGCTGGGATCAATTTAGGGCGGGGTTTCTTATGATTGATTTGATGTGGAACACCGGAGGTGAATGTTCCAGGTAATTTTTCTTAAAATTCGAAAAACCAAGGTAAAAATAAGTCGAAACTCAACCATGTAACCCCCGGTTAGTTAGACTAGGATTTTCACAGAAATTAGGAAGTACATCTCAGATACTTGGATAAGGCTGTGCTTTACTTACTGTGGTTTAGAATTGAGTTGCTTTTTTCTGCAATAATTGGCGACTAAAGTTTTTGGATCCCACTTGATACAAAATCAACAATGTAAAAAAAAAATTTGTTTTTCGTTAAAAGACTTTACATATTAATAAAATAATTTTTTGATGGACTAGAATCCAATATATTCCTGGATATATTTTTCGACTATGACAATTTCGTCGGCTAATCATTTTTACTTTTTCGATTCCCTTTCGTAAACACTTTACGCCACAGCCAACAAATTGAGCATTTCATAATTTTGTAAACAGCAAAGAATATCACCCCTAAAAATCCCATCACATCCAATCCATAATATGCCACCGCATTCATATGAACTGCGGGACTTTGTAAATGCTTAGCTCCTTTGTGACGAATTACATACTCCAACCAAAATTCAGCAGTATCCCGGGCACTCATTGGCCGATCACGATACAACCTCGAATAAGCTTGAACTCTCTCTCGATACGACGAATTCATCAAAACCTCTTTAAAAGCCGCTGCTAGAGTCTGTTCTGTCAAATCGAGATAATTCACTTCCACTGCGAAACCATCCTTGACCATCGATGTAGCACTTTCAAACTGATCACCAAACAAAGGCATTCCCAATATGGGGACACCGTAGTATTTTGCTTCCACAACACTACCCAGGCCGCAATGCGAGATGAAAAGTCGAGTGTTTGGATGCGCCAAGATATCAGTCTGTGGTAGCCATTTCCGGTAGATTATATTTGGAGCAATTCCAGGAACGTTTTCATCTTCCCATTTCCACAAAACTGTTTGCTTTAGAGTGCCAAGGACGTTGAAGATCGTTTTCATGGTCTCGCGATTGCGTTGAGAGCTTTTTGCGTTTGTGCCCAAGCTGAAGAAAATTACACCATGCTCAGATGCACCTTCTAAAATTTCAGCAAGGTCCTGAAATTTACGAATGAGTTTTACATGAGACTGCTGAAGAAGATGAAAAATTTTACCTTCGGCAGTGGATCTGGTTTGGGTTTCGCTTGGATTCCTCCAATTTGTATAAATGCTGGAACTGTCGGCCGAATCACTCCTTCTGTGAAATAGCTTGTGTGTAGCATAAGCGAAATATTCTTGATTACTTCATCATAAGGCGGATATTTGTCGCTCGGAAAATATTTTCTAGAAAAGAAACAGGATTCGTTCCTTAAAAAACATTTTAATCTTGCTGACTTACTCATATTTTGCATAAGTATCTCTTCGAAGTATTTCAGTGAAAATTGATACAAGACCATAGAGAAACACATTTTTTACTCTTCCAAAAAACGACAGAGGCTGTGATTCGGTCGAAAATTCATTGGGGACATAAAATATCTCATCCGGGTTACCAATCAATGCATTTGTGGATTTGAAAGGCTTGTGCGTGTCGATAACAACCATAGGACACTTAAAGTGCCCGGCAAAACCCATCGCGAAATCATTCACAAACAATCCAAAAACAATCAGATCGAAAGATTCGTTCATAATTTCGGTCTTCATGATATTTGCCGTCGAGTTTTCCGCACATTCCATGAGACAAGTGAAAGCATTTTGCATAGCTTTAAACGACTCCCACATTCCGGTGCTGTCTATCATTTGAGTGAAGATATCATCGCGGACTATTGCCTCTGGTGTTTTAATATGACGATAGTTAGGATTTTTATCACTCAGCGGCAGTGTTGTGACCACAGTTACATCATGGCCTTTATTAGCGAGTAATTTAATGATCTCCATTTGGATAATCAGATGGGACCGTGACATCGTCGGAAATAAACCAAGAACACGCGCAGATTCGCTAGAACTCACGCATATGGCCACGGTTAGCACGAATAAGCACTGAATAGATTTATTCATTTTCAATTATTCTTAAAAACTACGTGCACTTGAAAGAGAAAAAATGTTTATTTTTAGAACCAGCTACTTCACTCTATACGCATCTGACGAACGCCATTTGTCACGGCTCACTGAAATTCTCAGCGTTTGCCATTGAATTTTCAAGATTAAAGTAGCGAACTGGTGAATTATCTTATCGGATGATATCGGACGCCCATAGATATTCCATATATACAGTGGGTAAAAAAAGTTAAGGCACGAGCTCTTAGTATGAATAAAAAACCTATTTTAATTAGTGATGGGCTGAAAAACGAAAAACAGTTTGAAAAAAAACGTTTGGCTGCAAAAAAACGAACGAACAGTTTTTCCAAATAGCGACAAACAGTTTTTTTTAAAGCGACATTTTTTTTCGAAAACGAACAGCATTTCTAAAACGAACCGTTTTTCTACAACGAATAGTATTTCTAAAACCAATTATTCCAACTATTCCACAACGAATAGTTTTTCTAAAGCCAATTGTTTTTCTAAATCGAATCTTTTTTTAAAAACTAACTATTTTTTTAAAACGAATCGTTTTTCGTTTTTCTCAAACGAATCGTTTTTTTTAAAACTAACGGTTTTTTTAAAACGACCTGTTTTTTAAAACGAATCTTTTCGTTATTTTAAAACGAATCGTTTTTCATCGTTTTTCGTTTTTTTAAACGAACTTGCAAGTATTTTATCCAAATATTCACACAAGGAGCTTAAATCGGACGAAATCGGACAAGAGGTTTGGGGCATAACGGGCCAAGACCTATTGCTGTGATACAAATATTTCGGTTTTGTAGGGGAGTAAGGGTTTTTTTGGTGATAGTTTGCGCTTTCGATCATTTCAAGTGGTCGGGGAGTACAATAGTGATATTTCAATTGTGAAAAAAAATTTTATAGGGGAAATTGGGCAAAGACGTCGATTTTTTCAAATTTTTTTTTTTGGTCGAGCATGAATTCGGGGATTTTTCTGAGTTGTTTCGGGCGAAATTTCCATACAAGTCTGGGAAAAAACGGCCTAGTTTCGAAGGTACGGCAAAATGAAATCCGGCGGAAAAACTAAAAGTAGCACTAAAAGTGCTTAGGAAGAAAAGGTTGAGATCCTTTTTGGTTCACCAGTTGGGGTGTCCGGGTGTGCTGAGGCCCTCCTCGTGACTGCAGGTCGCCACGAGGGTGTCTCCAATCTTACCGGGGCTGTAAAATTTACGAGGCCGCGGGAGGTAAGGTGCCCCTGGACTCATGTCCAGCCTTACAGCAGAGGTTGCATGTTTAATAAACGAAACATTTTTTTTACCATTTCTGAATAAAATTTTTAAAATTTTCTTCATGCTTCAGTGCGGCGAAGTGAAAATTCGACTGTTTTAGATTAGCCAGAAAAAGTTTGGTATCAGAGATCGCTCGATGTAAAGTCACATAGATGACAACAGGATTAGTTGGTCTTATCTTAGTATTTTTTTTTACTTTGGTCATTTGAACGAATACAGGAGGTGTTTTTTTGCATATAATAAAATTAAAAACAAATTAAATTGATTGAATTTGATGGCCCCTAGATTAAAGAAAGCCTTGCCAAATAAATGACCGACCATTGGAAAGTTACGGACAAGCTGCACAGACTAATGACTCGGTATTCTTTGAAGGTCATCTTGCACCATCACCACTCTAGCTTGGGAACGTTGTTTCTGGAGGGTGGGGCAGGGCATATCAGTCCGTTTCATTACATCACTACAAATCGTATGCATTGTAGGTTTATATGTACATACTTCAAACAGGTATTTGGAACAGGTATTTTTTCGTACTAGTACTAGTTATAACTAGTATGTAAAAATCCTAGTACGACCCAACTTTTATTGTCGTACAGCATAAAATTTGTTTCTTTTCGTTAATTCAAACTGTTTTTTTTTTCAAACAGTTTTAAAAAACAGTTGTTTTTTTTAAAAAAACGTTTTTTGAAAATAACAGAAACGCCCATCACTATTTTTAATGCGACTTTAATAATTAATGATGATGCTTTCACATTTAATTAAAAGTTTTGCATGTTTACTTTAAGAACAATATAACAAGAACGGTAACGAAGCAAATTTCACAACATTAACGTAACATTTTTCACTTAAGTACCAAAACAGCGTAAAAAAAGTGAAGGCACAGTGCAGTTTTATCTGAAATTATTTGTATTTGCTGAAAAAAAAAATACCGTTAAATGTACTTAAAATCATGAAAATATGATATTTCTTTTCAGTCTAGCTTGAAAAGTGTTTTGAAAAAGTAATTTTACTGAGGGTGTTGTTAAAAATGAGTGTGAACAGGAAATAAGTCAGTGCAGAAATCCGTGAATGTTTTTTTGCGGCGTTGGAAAACATGAATGGCGTATTCTCAGATTATAATACCAATGGGAAAATCAAGCTATACAGTGAGAAA
This sequence comes from Nemotelus nigrinus, assembly GCA_947369275.1. Lineage (NCBI taxonomy): Eukaryota > Metazoa > Arthropoda > Insecta > Diptera > Stratiomyidae > Nemotelus > Nemotelus nigrinus. The sequence continues at coordinate 151,338,687 of OX376373.1, forward strand.
TTTTCAAAAACGCAAAAAAAAAACAGTCACATGGAAATACTCGAGCGCGTCAGACATTCATAGTGTATACGCGCTTTGTCTTTCTGATAACCGATAGATATTAATCTGACGATTGACTAGTGGTGGGGGTGGCCGTATAAAAGGGGTAAAAAAACAAAAAAAGGTATTCGAGCGTGTCAGATATTCAGAGGGAATGTTAAGTGAACTCAAAAAAGTGTCCTATTTCAATGACTGACGATTTGGACGTGGCCAAAAGTCATGACTGATTTTTTAAATGTAAAAAAAAAATGTGACCTTGAAATACTAGAGCGCGTCAGATTTTTATACATTGTCCTAAATGATAATCTGACAATTATATGGAGGGATATTGTTAATCTGACAATTTGAAAGCAAATTTTTTTTTCGTTCCTTCTTTTTATTACTGGATGAAATAAAAACAATATGTACATATATATATATATATATATATATATATATATATATATATATATATATATATATATATATATATATATATATATATATATATATATATATATATATATATATATATATATATATATATATATATATATATATATATATATATATATATATATATATATATATATATATATATATATATATATATATATATATAGTAGTGTTCACAAAAATAGCAGTGCATGAAAATAGTAGGGGATTTATGGTCAATTATCGAACTATTCAATATTTCTTTATTATCTCTTCGGAAATGTTTGTTGATTACATATCATGTACTTTTGAAACAAAATAAGTTTATGGTACTTTATGTAAATTTAGTTACGATGCAAAATTTGTTGAAAGTAGTGTTCATAAAAATAGCAGTTATTATACAAAGCTAGATAAAATCGCAGAAAATCACAAAAAAGTTCAAGCTTCTACTTCTATTAATATTCTTAGAGAGTATTATTCAGTACTTTGTCGAATAACCATTATTTCGCAAAACAGCCGCACACCTGTGTGGCATAGAGTCGACCAATTTTTGACAACGTTCCAGAGGGATGGAATTCCACGCTTGTCGCACAACGATCCATAATTCCGTCGTATTCTTGGGACTTTTTTCATGTACAGCGTTTTTTACATCAGCCCACAGGTTTTCAATCGGATTTAAATCCGGAGATTGTGCTGGCCAACACATTACCCTCACTTTCTGTTCTTCAAACCATAATTTGGCTAGTTTGCTCGTATGTTTGGGGTCATTATCTTGCTGGTAGATCCATTTTAGAGGCATTTCTTCTTCGGCAAACGGCAGCATGACCTTTTCCAGTATTTTCACGTACTGGTATTGATTTAAATTGCCTTCTACTCGATAAATTGGTCCTACACCATGATAAGAAAAACAAGCCCAAACCATCAGTTTTCCTCCACCATGTTTTACTGTCTTAATAGTAAACTGTGGTTTAGTTGCTGAGTTTGGTGGCCGTCTTACATACTGCCGACGACCTGCGGAGCCATACAGAACAATTTTACTCTCATCACTCCATAAGATATTTCTCCATTTTTCCTGAGGCCAATCCACATGCTTTTTTGCAAATTCTAGCCTTCTAGTTACATGTCTCTTTGTCAACAACGGTACCTTGCGGGGGCTTCTGGCTGGCAATTTAACTTCTAGCAAACGCCTTCTAATTGTCACCGAGCTTATGTCAAGCTGAAGATCCTCTTTTATTTTTCTGGAGCTAATCATTGGGTTCGTCTTCACTAGGCTAACTATTTTTCGGTCCGTCCTTTTGTCTGTTACTCGCTTTGGTCCACGCGTTTCCACTTTTCTCTTCCATTTCAAGGCATTGCTTACCATTTTAGCAGAACAACCAATTATTTTTTGTATTTCCAGATATGTTTTTCCTTCCTGCCGTAGCTTAATAATTAAATTTCGCTGCTCTTCGGTGCAGTGTTTAGAACGACCCATCACTACAATTTCGATTACAATTTTTTCAACGATTTAGATCACAAACAACGTTTACTTACCGTTCTTTATGTCAACAATAAAAAGCAGAAACAATGTTAAAAAAATTATTATTTTGCGTCAAGTTATTCTCCGACTGCTATTTTTGTGAACAGCTATATTTTCGAGTACTAGCACGAATGACAGTATGAAAAAAAAACATCGCAAGTGTCGCACATTTGAAAGATCCCGTTATGCTAAGATATTTACAGTGATCGATCGAAACCAGTTTTGCATTACCCATAGAGCAAGTGCTGAGGGATATGGTCATGTTTCTGAAAACAGACTCTGCACTGCTATTTTCATGAACACAACTGTATATATATATATATATATATATATATATATATATATATATATATATATATATATATATATATATATATATATATATATATATATATATATATATATATATATATATATATATATATATATATATATATATATATATATATATATATATATATATATATATATATATATATATATATATATATATATATATATATATATATTTAGAAAATTCAATCATTTTATTGATGTAAGAGTAGAAAAAAATATATTAAAAACCAGTATTTTAATCTTCATCCTCACTGGATTCGTCTTCGAAATTGGTTTCCAATTGTTCAACTTCCGCATCATAAGAAACTTGAACTCATATGAAACACTAAATTATTTTAAAACAAAGCGCCGTACATCTACAAAAACGAAACAAAAACGAACAAGTTATTGTGATCAGCTGAGATGTCATCATGGCGGCAGAGGGTAGTGTGAGGACGATGCGAGAGATTGAGAGATATAGAAAGGGTGAGAAGGAAGAGAGGCGCGGAGTGGGAAATACACAGTACTCAGCATCTATACGCTTCATCATTTATTGATGTTTTAGCTACATCGCCCCATGAAAACCGTCAGATTATATGTTTTCCGTAATCCTGATACGATTTCGTTCAAAATAAATAAAAATTCAATAGCGCTCGAGTATTTCGAGGTGAGGTTTTTTTTACAATTTTGTGACTTGCCCATTTCCTTATGTCACGCTCAAATTGTCAGATTATTGAAATATACCCTTTTCTAGATGTACTTAACTTATCTTGTCTTAATCTGACGCTCTCGAGTTTTTCTGAGGATCAGTTTTTTTTAATATTCTGACGGGCTGCCCTCAACGCACCCCACTATATTAAGGGTTCATATATAGTAGGGTACATTACAGGGTGCAAGGCCTCTCCCCATATGATTTTCTGACGCGCTCGAGTAACGCGCAAAATCCTCGCTTGGGCTCCCCTACTATTAGGAGGAATCATGCTACTCCCACTGTAAAACACAGCGGAGAGAACATTATGCTATGGAACTGTGTGGGGCCATCTGGTCCTGATAATATAGATTTTGTGAACGGTATGATGGATCAAATCTGTTGCCTGGGTAATCTTAGAAAAAATATTAAACAAAATTCCTGAAAAATTATGCATTTTATACAATTTTGGCCTGTATCAGGACAAGATCCGAAGCACAATTCGGAGCAATGTTGGTTTTGGGCTATTCGTAACTATCCAAATGCGATTAAAGCTCCCCTCCTCAGTCAACGAACGTATTTCGTATTTCCTAACTAAATCGAGCATTTATGGCATCATCTCAAAACCAAAGTAGCATTGCGAAAGGTAAAGTATAACAAAGGGCTCCAAGATGTCATTATTGATGAAGGGACCAAAATTTCACCCACTTTTTGGAAAAAAATGCAAAAGAGATGCCGAAACGACTGCTAGAAGTGATAAAAATGCGTGGAATAGGCACAAAGTATTAGCGCTATGTAAGTTAATTTTTTTGAAATTGATCACTTTAACACAATTCAAATAGTTTCAGATAAAATTACACTGTGCCTTAGCTTTTTTTGCGCTATTTTGGCACTTCACTGAAAAATGTTACGTTAATGTTGTGGAATTTGCTTCGTTACTAAGTGTCCGTGCCTTAACTATTTTTACCCACTGTATGTATGTATCAAGATAGTATTGTTATCACGTATATGTGCGGCTGCAAACTGATGGATGAATGACGTTGACCTCGAAAAAATAGTGAAATAATTTATGTAGAATGATTAAGATATTCTCAGATATTGAAATATTATCTTGTGCACAATTTCACGGAGTAAGACCAATTTTGAATCATGTAATGCATAGCGCCTAGTGTGGACAAACAGGTTGATTGAGAATTTTGACTGAATTATTGAAAAAATAATTTCCCCGAATTTTATTAATATATATAATCAAATGATGTATCAAAAATTAAATGTAAGCATTCCTCTTATCCGATTAATGACTGATGGCGTAATATGGAGATAGCTTAAATTCATGATTTCGTTTATTTATAAATTAAAACACAGGATTACAAGGATCACTTCTAGAGCTGAGGTCTTAAATATATCTCCACTACTATTAGATAAATTAAAGTTATGTAATTGTAGCGGTTATGAAGGTGAGAGTGGCCTTAGCACAACTTAGAACCAGACCGAAGTCCAGAACCAAGAGTGCTAAGGTCAGAAAGTGGAATGGCTGATGCCATTCAAGAGGCCAAACAAAAAAAAAATTGCCCCGAGAGCAGGGTGCCCTAGAAATGGCCGTGAAGGCCCCTCGTCCGCATTAGCGGAGCATCCTTTAACCAACCCCGACGGATGCTGGGGTGCCGCTTTGCTAGCTCGCTGCGGCTGGGGTGGGTTCTTGACAAAATGGGGTTAGTTTGCTCTCAAAGAAACGGGATGCTACGTAGTATTCATCCGTCATGAATTTCGTAGCCGCAAACTGGTATGTAAAATACCCAGGGACCAAAAGGGGGCATAGTTCCGTAAAGGAAACCACCCAGGCTCTGCAACATGGGCTGACTAAGCAGACCCAGTGCTCGTGACAAAACACGGAGCCAAAACTTGAAAATCTAAAACGGGAAGAAGGAAAAAGGCTACCTCTCTTTTCTAAGGAACCCGGGTGAGGCAGACAGCCCCGGGCCCCCGATGGTAGTGGAGCCCTGACCCCGATGGTCTGGGGTCCTCCACCCTCTGATACTGGCCCCATATCAAAAATTCAAAAATCTACAAAAAAAATCACGGAAACTACTAGTTGGGCCAGTATCCCTCCCTTATTAATGATGCTGAAAAATACCGAAAAATCACAAATTAATCATTATTGGCCAGCCAGGCCAAGCGCAGACCCTGAAAAGGAAGAGAACTTCTCGGGCTTTCGCCCAATAAGAAGGCCAGATGGATTAAATTAATACAAATCCATGTTTATTGAAATCGGCGACAATTTATAGTATGATCTTTTTAAGCTAAAGACAAAAAAAATACTGATTGCTTGAAAAATAAACAAAAAAAAACATACGGAGACACAATCATGTCATCATTTCTTCTAATGAAACTATTAAGCAAAACAATTATTCTTTGAATCCAACATGTTTTAAGTTCATTATAAAATTATAGAAACAAGCCGAAATCAAGTTATTACCATACTGAAACGAGTACTATACTTAAAGGCAAATTATTATGATCTAATAATCTAATCAATCTACTGTATTCCAGATTTGATTTTCTTTTATTTATTTTTATCTTCTGTTTCATTATTGATGCAGAACTAACACATTTATTGAGTTAGGAATTGGTATTAGCCATTGAAACTAGGACAGCATTTTTCTGAATTATGGATCAAAATCAACCCAACGGTGATATTAAAACAACAGTTTAGTTTTGAAACAATTGAAAATATCTTGCCATAAACTATGACTAACGACCATCAAACTATTGTCTTCAATAACGTTCCTATTAATGATACACCTTATGTAGTCCAGGATCTAAAGGATCAATTTTGTTTCATCAAAAAAATTGTTTCAAAAGCTCATGGCGTTGATTTTGCTTTTTAATACAGTAAATGAAAGTGCTACTGTGGCCATGTAAAAGAAGTGTCTTGATTCTCTCCTAGTTACTCAACCTAAACCATGGTTTAAATTGCACTCTTATCCTCTTGTCTTGACAAGCTCTTAACGATATGCTAAACAAAATGCCGTGCTTGCTTAACGAACACGATTCATATTCAAATTACTACATTTGTATTAGCCATGAGCTATTATTTACTTATCTACTGTCTTTCGTTCAGTTATTAGCTTACTTGAATTTCAATTCACCAATTATGGACAAGTTGGATTCCATACGTCAGTACAAGGAAATAAAACATACGTACATATCCGGCTTGTGAATGAGAAAAGAAAACAATATTCAATAAGTGTCGAACTCTTAAATGGTTAAACACATCACCGTAAAGGTCACTATCCAATTAAACTTCAAATTCCAGGCAAAAATAAATCTAATAAGATTGCTTAAAAACTATAAAAATGTCCTTGATTTGATTTGTCCATCTGGTTTGCTCAGAGCCAACAATGATTCGTCCACTATATTTCCATCATAGGATCAAACAATACTTCTAGCTCCATATAGATTTCGGGATGGTCCCTATGGACAGTCTCCTGACTCGCCGGTGCACGACGATACTCCATTACTTTATTCCCAGAGGCGTAGCCCGTAGGCCGAAACAATTAACACTACGTACATACCATTAACGCTTCGTCGGGAACAAACCTCCTTGACACAGGCATATCAAACGGTTCTCGCCTTCATGCCAATCACCTAGTCGTCTAATACCTATGCCATGTCGTTGTATTGGTGGCCTACTATTTTTTCCCAGCCCACTAGCATCGCTAAATCCATGACAATCGATGCCTGCACTGAATTGCCCAATATTTCTGGATCGAAAGCTGTTTTTAGATTATAACGCACTTTCTCATCGGTAGGCGAATAAGTTGATATGTGTTTCGACCCCACATTGTTTGCAAAATCGACTAGGCTGTGCACTGCGTTGCTAACAACTGACGGATAGTTATTCCACTTGACGGATAGTTATTCCACTCACGAGAACACGTTTAGTGTTCAAGCCATGGTCAAGGGATTTACGACGCATAAGTTAATACTACTTTTTAATGAGAACAACCACCATGTCACGAGCTATCAATTACTAGGTTAAATTCTCGTAAGTTCATTAACGAAAAGACTGATCTTAATTATTATAACTTGCGTCTGTAGGCACATCTAGCTCAAGCACGACGAACTCAAAGGCATTTAAATTTCTCGAGAATGCAATGCAATACACTCCTCACGAACGGTTCTCGTAATTGGGGAGAGCCAAACAAACATCTGCATATTCATCCAACGCAACTGTTTCGGACATAATTGCACTGATTTATGCATATACATTTGACGACACATCGAAATTTGCGGGAAATTTTCACTTGCAAATGCTATCACGCGATCTCTATCCGGAGCTCGACCGCCTCCAAACACATTTTCTCGTCGACCCCGTGGTTTTATTTTTCCACACTCACAAAGACCCGAAATCAGACGAAATGCCTTGGCCAGACGAAGAAACAATCCTCCAATTCTCTCAGGTCGCGATTTTACACCGACTCCCGAGGCTCGACTCGCCTCAACCAAATTTTCAATCCGACTGCCACGATTTTTCGCGTCCCAGCTCGCAAGCCACTTGCACAGCCACGAAGATCTAACGGGATTTTCTTTTGGCTGTGCAAAACAACAATAAGGTCACCCGGGGGACTTGCGGGATTTTGTTTTTGTGCAATTGAAACGTATTTCAATTGCAAAAATGTTGTAGCGTCTCCGATCCATACAGTGTGGGTCGGAGATGTGTGACCAGTAATTTTTAAATGAAAAATATAAAAATTACTGGATGCTACAACACAGGTCTTTCCACAAGGGCAAGTGCGTGGAAAGAGCTGAAGGATGGATGTAATAAGAGAAATATAATGACGTGAACAGGTGATCATGTCTGTTACTATCCAATCTTTTAGATTTATTGCGTGAACTAGTGAGCAATTAAAAGGGGGTAAATATAATTGTAGGAAATTTCGTGAACACGTATGCTAAGTTAATGACGAAAGTATCTTTGTTAGAGGAAATGGTGAACCAGGTGAACATCTCTAGATACCTTCAAATTGGGGCAGGAGTGACACCTGAAATAGGCGCAAATGGACGATCTTCCAAATAAAATTCGGAAATACATCGTGAACTGGTGAACTCAGTGGGTATATCACTTAGTGATGTCTTTCGCGTGAAAGACGCCCACTGATCGTCCATTTTGATCGGCCAGCTGGTAATAAGCACCGCCGATCTTCTTAATTACCTTACTAGGTAAGAACTTCCGGTCCAGCTTTGCATTGTAGTGCGCGGCTGCGTCACTTTGCCGGAAGTTGCGCCTGTAGACCACTTCGCCAGGCTGGTATGAAACCAACCTGGAACGAAGGTTATAGGCCTTGGCATTGCGAGACTGGGCTTTGGTGGTGAGGTCGCGGATGGTCTGGCGTAGAAGGGCCAGGTGGTCAGGAGGTGGCAGAGTGGTCTCGGGGTCATCCAGAAGATGGAGTTGCCGCAAAAGTTGGTAAGTGCGGCCATGGGTGACCATAGGTTGCCCGAAGACTGCCTGATAGGGCGAAGTCCCTATCGTCGCGTGAGGTGCTGAGCGCAACGCGCAGGTTATCTCTGGGATTTTGGCGTCCCATTCCTTTTGGGCAGGATCAATATAAGAGCGTATTGCTGCCAGTATGGAACGATTAAGACGTTCTGAGGCGTTAGCCTGAGGGGAATATACGGCGGTGAAGGTATGTCCGATACCGAATTCCTGTAAGAAGGTCTGAAAATTAGACGACCGAAACTGTACACCATTATCTGTTACAACACTCTCCGGGACTCCAACAAGGTGAAATACCCTTCTTCTCAAGATGTCGATGACTGCTTTCGCAGTGAATTTCCGAAGCGGCTCAACGAAGGGGAATCGCGAAAGATGGTCGAGGACGATGAGAGCTCCAATGTTGCCAGACTTGGACCTAGGGTAGGGGCCGATAATGTCGATGTACAAGCGCTGGAATATGCGCTCGGGAACGGACTGCAGCGTCATTGGTGGACGAAGGGTGTGTGAAGGGGCTTTGGTGGTTTTGCATGTAAGGCATGATCCCACATATTCACGCACTTGAGCGGCCATTCGTGGCCAATAAAACCATTGACGTAATCGCCCGAGGGTTTTGGCCACGCCACCATGCGCACTCAAGGGTGGGTCATGAGCTCCCTTCACTAATTCTGCCGTCATTTCTGACGGCACCCACAACTTCCAGGCCAACTGGTCTTGAAGTCCGTTTCCGGTCGCATACTCAGTCCGCTTGTACACGAACCCGTCTACAACTTTTAGGTCCGGCAGTTGGTCTTGATCTGCCTGGACTTTAGCCGCCAGCTCCGTATAGGAGGCACTTTTGAAGTGGGGCGACTCTAAGTCTAGCTCCATTGGAGTCTCCTCGCCCTCTGCCGGCATCAACGCCTCGGCAGAGAACATGCGCGACAAGGAGTCCGGCACTACGTTTTGGCTTCCCTTTCGGTGGACTATTTTGAAGTTGAAACCTTGAAGTTTCAAGGCCCACCGGGCTAATCGTCCATTAAGGTCCGGTTGGTTCATTAGCCATTTTAGGGAAGCATGGTCGGTCACGATTTCAAATTCGTGACCTTCCACGTAGGCACGGAACTTCTTGATTGCCAACACCGCTGCCAGACATTCTTGCTCAGTGACGGTGTAGTTTCGCTGAGCGGGATTCAGTTTGTGGGACATATAGGCGATGGGGGCTTCAGCTCCGTCTTCTGTGCGCTGCACCAGCACGGCACCGACTCCATGTTGACTTGCGTCACATTGGATGGAGAAGGGCTTGTTGAAATCTGGGCTGTGCAGCACTGGGGCTGAAGCAAGGCTGTGTTTCAATTGCTTGAAAGCATTTAGCCTCTCATCGGTCCACACGAACTGACTCCGCTTAGATAGCATGTCTGTCAGTGGCGTTGACAATGACGCATACTCTCTGACGAAGCGCCGATACCAACCGCAGATTCCTAGAAATCTTCGGAGTTGCTTCGTGGTAGAGGGAAGTGGGAAATCCATGATAGATTTCACCTTGTCAGGATCAGTCTGGATAGTGCCCCCACCAACAACGTGGCCAAGGTACTTGACGTCTCGCAAGAGGAACTTACTCTTTTCCACATTGATGGTGAGGCCAGCTTGCCTCAAATGGAAGGCGACCTGATGAAGTACCTGAAGGTGCGCGTCGAACTCGTCTGTTATCACCAACAGGTCGTCGAGGTACACGAATACCTGGTGCTTAAGTTGGGGCGGAATTACCTTATCCATTAGCCGTGACATCGTTTGGGGTGCATTACACAACCCAAACGGCATCACGACAAAATGGTAAAGGGGTCGACCGGGCACAGTGAAGGCTGTCTTCTCCTTTGACTTTTCCTCTAGAGGGATTTGCCAAAAGGCATCCTTTAGGTCAAGGCTGGAGATGAAATTTGCCTTAGGAAGTCTGCTGAGAATTCCATCAATCAGCGGCAAAGGATAGGCATCCTTCACTGTGACCGAGTTGACCTTCCGGGCATCCAGGCATAGGCGCACCTTCGAGGGCTTTACCACCAACGTTACCGGCGAAGACCATGCACTCTTCGACTCTTCGATTACGCCCAACGCTAACATCCGGTCAATTTCCTGATATAGGAGTTTTTCGACAGCTGGTGACACAGAGAAATGTCTCTGTTTTATGGGTTTCTGGTCACCAGTGTCGATGTCATGCCGGATGAGCGTAGTCTTTCCCAAGCCCTCAACAGCGAACGAAGGAAAGCAAGCAATCGCAGACCGAAGTCTGCGATGCTGCTCCTGAGTGAGAGGGTGGGCGCAATCGTCGAGTGCGTCGAGGCTGTTGGTGGTGTCGACCTGTGGTGGTGGCGCGAACAGGTCTGTGGCCAGGGCGAAAAGACGGACGAAGTCCACTCCCAGATAGAGATTCTGACTGAGAGTGGGTATTATCCACAGCGTCAACGTCTTGGTGAGCCCCCGGAACGTGATGTCGGCTGATACTCGGCCTACGGCTTGGTGTTGTGTGCCGTCAGCTGTTTTCAACCCGAGAGAAGCTCTTTTCCAGGGAAAAGCGTTCCTCTCGAGGAAGGAGCGGGCTAGATCAGCCGCCATCACGCTCACGTTGGCTCCCGTGTCGATCAAACCCGATGTTAGTTGGCCGAACAACAGAACCTGAGCGTACGGTCGAACGTCACCTGGAGGCACGTTCAACAGAGTCGCACAATCCAATTGATAACGCCAACGACGGAACTGAGCGTAAAAACGCCTCATTCTCAACGTTGAGCGTTTAGGTGTTTTAAGGTGTTTGTGAATGGTGTCAATTTCGGAGTTAAAAATTCGGTTTCGGACCGCCGTGTATTTCCGCCATCTAATGTGGTAGGGCAGAAAAGCCAAAGGTGTAGGAGGCTCTGCCTGTAAGAGTGGGATCGATAAGGTAGTAGAGTCCCCACTCGGCTGTAAACTATCATCATTGGTGTTTGGGTCCAAGGCATTTGGAGACAGATCATCAGTCCTGTCTACCTGCTGGAACGGGGTGGAGCTTGCTTGCCCTGTGGGAGGCGTGAGATCTTGTTCCGCGCTCCCTGCGGTCCGTTTTTTGTTTGGCAGTTCACACAATTAGGTTTATATGTGTCTGCCTTTCCGCAGCCGTAGCAGAATACAGTTCTGGGCTCCAAACAATCGTCGAAACGGTGTCCCACTTGCTTGCAGTTCCAGCAAGTAGGCAGGACCGTGACTGCCTCCACTCCATGTTCATCGGTTGAATCCTCGTATTGGACCAGCGGGTACTCATCACGTAGTTCTTCTGTGGCGTTCCTCCAGTGGGAGGATCGGCGTCGACCTCCAAGCTCCATTTCAAAGTTCTCTGCACGGATGACGGCCTGACGGAGCAGACGAACAGAGGGAAGGTGTATTTGGAGCAGACCACGACGGATTTCTGGCACTAAATTGCGTCTGAGAATGTCAGCTAAGTCCGCGTCGCCAATAGGGCGCTGCAGCCGGTCGACAATCTTGTAGACGTCCGCACTGTAATCGTCGAATGTTTCTTGAGGTCGCTGTTTCCTTCCTCGTATCTGTTCCATCAGGTCGGCATCCGTGAAGCGATCAGCGAAATGATCGCTCAGGGCCGACTCCAAATCCCTCCAACTGAAGTCACGTCTTGAATTGTAAAACCGCCAATACCAATCAGCGGCAGGTCCAATCAAAAGTAAATGCATATGCTGGCATAGAACATTAAAATTTCCGCCCAAGGTGTTTCTGGTGAGAGCCGCTACCCTGTTAATAAAGACTTCCACGGGCATGGAGGATTCACGACCCGAGAATTTTAGTCCCCACCCACCAATGATGCTTGCCACCTTATCGTGGTGGAACTGGACATTATTACCACGAGGGGTGCGAGGTGAGTAGGATCGCGGCACTGGAACAAATGATTGTGCGCGAGGGTTCAGTCTTGGCGACTCTACATTCCGAGTCCGGGACGGAAGATTTAATTGGGCCATGCGCTCCAGCATCACACGCATGCCGTTCTGCAATTCGTTAATCTGTTGCTGAAGTCCGCTTAAATCTTGGGGCACTATAGAGCGCGCTCCTGCGGCTTCTGACGTCACATCTGATACTGGGGACGCTTTTGATGACGGGCCAGGTGGCTGAATTAAACCTTCCGCCCCCGACTCGGCCTGTAAATCAAAGTCCCTGATTTCCACATCTTCATTGCTTCTCATGCCTCGGGTTCTTACTCCCGGCCGCTGGGTTTTGGGCCGAGCCCCTCGTGGCATAGATGCTGCAGCAGTGGGGGCCTGTCTGGCTCCTAAGGGGAGACTCAGTGGTCCACGGCACAGCGGGCAATCTGTATGATTCCGAAGCCATTGCTCCAGGCACGTTTCATGAAATGTATGACCACATTTTGTGGTGTACGTAACCTGGGCAGCAGCGAATGACTGCTGGCATATGGAGCACTGAGCCTCCACTGTGGTGCCAGACAGATCCTCACTACTGTGATGCAATGGCATGTCCAATCTGTGAAAATAATTGGCAAGTGATGAAAATTCAAAGAAAATGCACGATACTCGTGACTAACGAATTAATTCGCTTAATCTAAAATTGGTTGGCGGGGAATTCAGTCCGCAACCAAATGCACAAAAATCTGTGTCTAACTCTTCTAAAGACTTAATAGATAATAGGCCAAAGCGCCAAATTCAAAATAAGTGGATGCACACCAGTGGTGTGACTAACTCTTCAATGAATCTTAATAACTAATAGGGCAAGAATGCCAAAAATTCAAAAATATATATAAAATATATATATAAGTGGGTGCACACCAGTGGTGTGACTAACTCTCAAGAAAGATAAGTTCAAAATTTAATTTTCAAAATATAATTTTCAAAATTTAATTTTCAAAGATCGGCCCTCTTATTGAGCTGAGCCCGATTCATTCTTCCCCATTTCAGGTCCGCAGGCTGGCTGGCTATTGATTTCAAAATTGCAGGAAATTTAAATTTTAATTACAAAATGTTTAAGTATGAGAAGTATTTACGTATGAAAATGGCTTGGTGAGAAAAATGTTCAAATGTGAAAACTGTTTAAGTGTGAAAAGTGTGTAAGTGTGAGAAGTATTTAAGTTCAGTAATTTAATTGGGTCGATTCAAAAAAAAGGAATCGCCCAGTATGGGGGACTGTACTCTCACCCGAAATTCCTCGAAAAGAGAGGAGCAAAGGACCAAAACAACTATGTTGCTGCTTGACTCAACCTCAGCAAATGGTTCAAGTTTGGCCAAGCTGCAGGGACGTGTAGGCGGCACCACGCCAACCCCACGTAATCCACTACAGCCTGAACCAAACCCAAGCCAAGAGCCGAAGCCGGGTCAAGACAGCAAGGATATACAAATTTGGGACAGCTTCCCAACATAAAGTGGGGCAGGGGCCCTTCGGCTGACCGGGACAGGAGTGGCGGTAAACCACCACAACCTGTTATCCGCGGCCAACCTCCAGGTTGCACCCAGAGTCAAAAAACTCAAAAAGACGAACACAACGAGAAGCTGCCCAAAAGGTAAGCTAAAAGGAAATGATTTTAAAAGGAAAGGATTGGGAAGGATGTTTGCGGCTAGTAGGGAAAGAGCGAGCGATGCAGGTCTTAATTCAAGGGGTTTGTTCTCTCGAACGAAGTATATCGAATCGCAAAGGAGGCGATTCTAAGACCTGCGAGTGAGAATGGAATTTTAAGGTTTGAAGACGTAAAGTCTTAAGGGGAGTATGAGTCGAAACTCATAAGTATTTTCTCACTTTGGTGGGTCACCCAAAAACGAGTTTCGGGCCCCACGTTGGGCGCCATTTGTAGCGAATAAAGAGATGAGAGTGGCCTTAGCACAACTTAGAACCAGACCGAAGTCCAGAACCAAGAGTGCTAAGGTCAGAAAGTGGAATGGCTGATGCCATTCAAGAGGCCAAACAAAAAAAAAAATTGCCCCGAGAGCAGGGTGCCCTAGAAATGGCCGTGAAGGCCCCTCGTCCGCATTAGCGGAGCACCCTTTAACCAACCCCGACGGATGCTGGGGTGCCGCTTTGCTAGCTCGCTGCGGCTGGGGTGGGTTCTTGACAAAATGGGGTTAGTTTGCTCTCAAAGAAACGGGATGCTACGTAGTATTCATCCGTCATGAATTTCGTAGCCGCAAACTGGTATGTAAAATACCCAGGGACCAAAAGGGGGCATAGTTCCGTAAAGGAAACCACCCAGGCTCTGCAACATGGGCTGACTAAGCAGACCCAGTGCTCGTGACAAAACACGGAGCCAAAACTTGAAAATCTAAAACGGGAAGAAGGAAAAAGGCTACCTCTCTTTTCTAAGGAACCCGGGTGAGGCAGACAGCCCCGGGCCCCCGATGGTAGTGGAGCCCTGACCCCGATGGTCTGGGGTCCTCCACCCTCTGATACTGGCCCCATATCAAAAATTCAAAAATCTACAAAAAAAATCACGGAAACTACTAGTTGGGCCAGTATCCCTCCCTTATTAATGATGCTGAAAAATACCGAAAAATCACAAATTAATCATTATTGGCCAGCCAGGCCAAGCGCAGACCCTGAAAAGGAAGAGAACTTCTCGGGCTTTCGCCCAATAAGAAGGCCAGATGGATTAAATTAATACAAATCCATGTTTATTTAAATCGGCGACAATTTATAGTATGATCTTTTTAAGCTAAAGACAAAAAAAATACTGATTGCTTGAAAAATAAACAAAAAAAAACATACGGAGACACAATCATGTCATCATTTCTTCTAATGAAACTATTAAGCAAAACAATTATTCTTTGAATCCAACATGTTTTAAGTTCATTATAAAATTATAGAAACAAGCCGAAATCAAGTTATTACCATACTGAAACGAGTACTATACTTAAAGGCAAATTACTATGATCTAATAATCTAATCAATCTACTGTATTCCAGATTTGATTTTCTTTTATTTATTTTTATCTTCTGTTTCATTATTGATGCAGAACTAACACATTTATTGAGTTAGGAATTGGTATTAGCCATTGAAACTAGGACAGCATTTTTCTGAATTATGGATCAAAATCAACCCAACGGTGATATTAAAACAACAGTTTAGTTTTGAAACAATTGAAAATATCTTGCCATAAACTATGACTAACGACCATCAAACTATTGTCTTCAATAACGTTCCTATTAATGATACACCTTATGTAGTCCAGGATCTAAAGGATCAATTTTGTTTCATCAAAAAAATTGTTTCAAAAGCTCATGGCGTTGATTTTGCTTTTTAATACAGTAAATGAAAGTGCTACTGTGGCCATGTAAAAGAAGTGTCTTGATTCTCTCCTAGTTACTCAACCTAAACCATGGTTTAAATTGCACTCTTATCCTCTTGTCTTGACAAGCTCTTAACGATATGCTAAACAAAATGCCGTGCTTGCTTAACGAACACGATTCATATTCAAATTACTACATTTGTATTAGCCATGAGCTATTATTTACTTATCTACTGTCTTTCGTTCAGTTATTAGCTTACTTGAATTTCAATTCACCAATTATGGACAAGTTGGATTCCATACGTCAGTACAAGGAAATAAAACATACGTACATATCCGGCTTGTGAATGAGAAAAGAAAACAATATTCAATAAGTGTCGAACTCTTAAATGGTTAAACACATCACCGTAAAGGTCACTATCCAATTAAACTTCAAATTCCAGGCAAAAATAAATCTAATAAGATTGCTTAAAAACTATAAAAATGTCCTTGATTTGATTTGTCCATCTGGTTTGCTCAGAGCCAACAATGATTCGTCCACTATATTTCCATCATAGGATCAAACAATACTTCTAGCTCCATATAGATTTCGGGATGGTCCCTATGGACAGTCTCCTGACTCGCCGGTGCACGACGATACTCCATTACTTTATTCCCAGAGGCGTAGCCCGTAGGCCGAAACAATTAACACTACGTACATACCATTAACGCTTCGTCGGGAACAAACCTCCTTGACACAGGCATATCAAACGGTTCTCGCCTTCATGCCAATCACCTAGTCGTCTAATACCTATGCCATGTCGTTGTATTGGTGGCCTACTATTTTTTCCCAGCCCACTAGCATCGCTAAATCCATGACAATCGATGCCTGCACTGAATTGCCCAATATTTCTGGATCGAAAGCTGTTTTTAGATTATAACGCACTTTCTCATCGGTAGGCGAATAAGTTGATATGTGTTTCGACCCCACATTGTTTGCAAAATCGACTAGGCTGTGCACTGCGTTGCTAACAACTGACGGATAGTTATTCCACTTGACGGATAGTTATTCCACTCACGAGAACACGTTTAGTGTTCAAGCCATGGTCAAGGGATTTACGACGCATAAGTTAATACTACTTTTTAATGAGAACAACCACCATGTCACGAGCTATCAATTACTAGGTTAAATTCTCGTAAGTTCATTAACGAAAAGACTGATCTTAATTATTATAACTTGCGTCTGTAGGCACATCTAGCTCAAGCACGACGAACTCAAAGGCATTTAAATTTCTCGAGAATGCAATGCAATACACTCCTCACGAACGGTTCTCGTAATTGGGGAGAGCCAAACAAACATCTGCATATTCATCCAACGCAACTGTTTCGGACATAATTGCACTGATTTATGCATATACATTTGACGACACATCGAAATTTGCGGGAAATTTTCACTTGCAAATGCTATCACGCGATCTCTATCCGGAGCTCGACCGCCTCCAAACACATTTTCTCGTCGACCCCGTGGTTTTATTTTTCCACACTCACAAAGACCCGAAATCAGACGAAATGCCTTGGCCAGACGAAGAAACAATCCTCCAATTCTCTCAGGTCGCGATTTTACACCGACTCCCGAGGCTCGACTCGCCTCAACCAAATTTTCAATCCGACTGCCACGATTTTTCGCGTCCCAGCTCGCAAGCCACTTGCACAGCCACGAAGATCTAACGGGATTTTCTTTTGGCTGTGCAAAACAACAATAAGGTCACCCGGGGGACTTGCGGGATTTTGTTTTTGTGCAATTGAAACGTATTTCAATTGCAAAAATGTTGTAGCGTCTCCGATCCATACAGTGTGGGTCGGAGATGTGTGACCAGTAATTTTTAAATGAAAAATATAAAAATTACTGGATGCTACATAATGGAAAAGACTTCAGAATGGTAAATGTGGTACTAGGCGAAAAAAAACTGAAAATAGAACCTTCATGTTTAGCTAAGGCTTATAACTATTGATAACTAACGCTGTATCTTGATCTATATTGCCCTCATATACAGTCGCCTATCGTAATAAGTTTTTAGTGAAAGGATTATCGTTATTTGGGAATTAAGAAAAACAAATTTCCTTGAGGTTTGTCGCAGATGTGTGTCTCTGTTTTAATCTAGGAATCAAATTATAAAGTGTGCGAGTTTTGTTTTGGCCCCTGTGAATTTTTGGGATGTGATATTTGTTGCAATCACTGCATACTGGAACAGCATATCAAGGAGAGTTTTGAAGTTCGTAGTGCGCAGACGTCTCGCTGTAAAGCTCCTTTAATTTGATCTCTTTTGGTGACGTTATTAATACAGACGCGGGTGAAAAACAATTTTATCGTTCATAATTTGGAGCTTTAATTTTCGATAGTCTTGTGTTTAATAACTATTTTTCATGTGTTTTTTATGTGCATTATTGTATTTTGTTAGTTTCATATCGAACGGTTCACATTGACATAGTTATCACTCCTAAAGTGGTGCTTCCCCAGCATCGTTTTTGGCAAACGAAGAGTATTGTTTTCATTTTCAAATTTACGCACTTAACAGCTTTGTGTTTGTCCATTATGACATTAAAATCCACTCGTAGTGCATCGAATTCATCGGACGACGGCTCGATAGTTCATAAGAAACTGTTTCAAGACCTGTCCAAGCTGACTAACGAAAAATTCAACACGCATACGACATTCATTGAGAACATGATTTGCTCTAAGCTTACTGAATTCTCTACGTCACTGGAATCGAAATTCTCTGCACTAAACTCCACGATTTTAAACTCCACGAAGGAGAAACTACAAAAGCAACGGTGACTGAGGTACATTAAAACGATTTTCACATGGATTTGCCACCATCTTCATAAAGGCTTGTTTGGGTCTGCGATTTCGCTGCTGACAAAAATCGGCCAGTCAACATTTTTTTGGCAGAACTCGCATTGCCTACGTCCATATTATCTAGCCCCAACGGCATAACTCGGAACTATTTATCAAGCAGCAACCTAAAAATTATTTCCGACAGAACATTGCAGCAGCGTAACTATCTGAAGATGCTTCAGATCGAACTGGCAGAGAAAAAAGTAGACTCGACGCTAAGCATTAATTATATCAATTTCTCGCCCCAAATTTTTTCCCCTCGGAGTTAAAAAAAACTAAGCTGTTCGAACCCGATTCCTTTTTACTATTAACCAAACCAAACCAAACCAAACTTTCTTTCCTAAGAGACTCAGTGACATACGAGAGGTGATCCAAAAGTAACGATAATCAGTATAAACCAAGGTGATTAAACTTTAAAAAAAATATTTATTTTTCAGCATAGTCTCCTTGCAAGTTCATCTGTTTTAGTCCAAGATACCATTAGAAAAAAATGATTTGTCTCTACTCTCCTTCAAATTTCTTGCCCCGAAGGTGTTCCTTGAGCCGAGGAAAAACGTAGAAGTAACTGGGCGCTAGATCTGGCGAATAGGACGGATGTTCAAGCAGCTCGAATCCTGTTTCTTGAATTGCAGCCGTCGCAGTTGCAGCCTTGTGAACCTGTGCGTTGTATTGATGAAACAGCATTCCGGCTCCCAGTTTGCCGCGTCTTTATTCCTCAATAGCCTCTCGCAAATCTTCTCATTTGATCTGCGTAGTAAGAGCCCGACATAGTGGCTCCCTTTTCCAAATATACCACCATAATAATTCCTTCAGCGTTCCAAAAAACTGATGCCATTGCCGTCCCCGCCGAGCTCGACACTTTAAATTCGTTCGGCGTCGGTGAAGAGGGTCGCTTGCAGGTCATCGATTGCTGTTTGGTTTCTGGATCAAAATGGTGGATGCAAATCTCGACCATAATCACGAAACGTAATAAAAAATTCTCCTCATCTGCCCGCAACTTTTCGAAGAAAAAGTGCACCAAATCTAAATTTGTGTTAAAATTTAAATTGTGTGGTACAGTTTGAGATCGCCTGCATTAAGTTGTTGATGTATATTTGACAGGACGCCAGATAGATCGGAGGTGAATATGTTAAAAAGAATTTGACAAAAATGCCTACCTTTTGGTACACCAAAGTTACCAAACATTTTTTTTTTACAGATCTTCAAATTTTAAGAATTGGTTGCGATTGTGGAGCCAGCTAAGTAAAGATCCGTCAAGTGCGAATTTTCGCAGCCTTGGAATCAAGATAGAATGGTCAACTCTATCAAAAGCTTTTCTAAAGTCAAAGTAGATTGCACTAATTTGGTAGTAGTTCTATATTTTACACAAACTTGCCCAATAATAGTTTACGAGCTAAAGCGGAATATTGGACTCAATTAGCTTGTGAGTGAAACCATTATGCCAAACAGTCACGAAAGCTTTTTCTATATCAAGTAGAACGAGAGCCCTGAAAAATTTGTTATTTAATCTAGAATGCATGTGATTCATTATCCTTAGTATCTGATGTGTCGTAGAGTGGTGCTTCCTGAAACTAAATTGTTCATTTGGAATAATGTTATTTGAATTTATGAATGCATTCAGTTTGGTTTTTATAATTTTTCCTAGTGATTTATCTAAAACACTAAGAAAGCTTATTAGTTGGTATGTCTCTCGCCTATGATTTGCTTTGCCTAGTGCTAGGACGGGTATTATTTTAGCGTTTTTCTACGTTTTAAGAAGAAATTTGCTTGTGGAAGATACATTTATAAGAATATACTTAGGAAGATACATGTATAAGAAGACAAACGTTATAAATATGACTTAAAACTTCTAGCGGTTTCTGTTGCATTTTTTTAATAAATAAGCTGTGAATATTTGCAGGACCCTAGGATTTTTCACTTTTAAGAAAAGCAATCAAGCTATTCAGGTTTGAGATAGAAATAGATTCAAATAGAATATTTTCGTTATTCACAGTGACTTCCTCTGCGAAGTTTTTAACAATTCATTCTGTTTTGGGATCAGAAAAATAGTGGAATAGTATATAATTATCATAAAAGCTATCTGCAAGAACATTTGCTTTATTTTTATATCTGCGTATCATATTTCAGTGCTAAAATCTCTTAACAGCTGCCAGTGATAGAGTAGTCGACTTCTAATAGAGTTTCTTCTAAAAATTTTATGGAGTTTTATCAAATTAGTAAAATAGCTAGTTAGGTAGTTGAGTAGAAGATCAGAGATGTCGAGAAGGGAATAGCTGAATTATCTGCTTTTTCGATTACATTGATTTACAACATCAACAATATCAAACAAAAATTTTTTTTTGCGAATAAAATTTTCATATAAATCAAACAATTTTTCTTGGAGTAAAATTATTAATAGCTTTCTTTTTCGACTACATGAGTTTAATCTTTTTTACCCTTTCGACTCTTTTGCCTAAACACTTTACGCCACAGCCAACAAATTGAGAATTTCATAATTTTATAAGCAACAAAGAATATCACTCCTAAAAATCCCATCACATCCAACCCATAATACGCCACTCCATTCATATGAACTGCGGGACTTTGTAAATGCTTAGCTCCTTTGTGACGAATTACATACTCCAACCAAAATTCAGCAGTGTCCCTGGCACTCATTGGCCGATCACGATACAACCTCGAAAAAACTTGAATTCTCTCCCGATACGACGAATTCATCAAAACCTCTCTAAGCGCCGCTGCTAGAGTCTGTTCTGCCAAATCGCGATAATTCACTTCCACCGCGAAACCATCCTTGACCATCGATCTAGCACTTTCAAATTGATCACCAAACAATGGCATGGCCAGTACGGGGACACCATAATATTTTGTTTCCACAACACTACCCAGGCCGCAATGCGAGATGAAAAGTCGAGTGTTTGGATGCGCCAAGATATCATTTTGTGGCAGCCATTTTCGGTAGATTATGTTTGGAGCTGTGCCCGGAACGTTTTCGTCTTCCCATTTCCACAAAACTCTTTGCTTTAGAGTGCCAAGGACGTTGAAGATCGTTTTCATGGTCTCGCGATTGCGATTTGAGCTTTTTGCGTTTGTGCCCAAGCTGAAGAAAATTACACCATGCTCCGATGCACCGTCTAAAATTTCTGCAAGGTCCTGAAGTTTTCGAAAGAGTCTTATATTGCTGAAGGAAGATAGGAAATTTCACCTTTGGTAGGGGATCTGGTTTGGGTTTCGCTTGGATTCCACCAATTTGTATAAATGCTGGAACTGTGGGCCGAATCACTCCTTCTGTGAAATAGCTTGTGTGTAGCATAAGCGAAATATTCTTGATCACTTCATCATAAGGCGGATATTTGTCGCTCGGAAAATATTTCCTAGAAAAGAAACATGATTCCTTCCTTCAAAGACATTTTCAAATTACTTACTCATATTTTGCATAAGTATTTCTGCGACGCAATTCAGTCAAAATTGATACAAATCCATAAAAGACAACATTTTTCACTCTTGCAAAAAACGACATAGGCTGTAATTCGGTCGAAAATTCATTGGGGACATAAAATATCTCATCCGGGTTACCAATCAATGCACTTGTCGACTTGAAAGGCTTGTGCGTGTCGATGACAATCATTGGGCATTTGAAGTGCCCGGCAAAACCCATGACGAAATGGTTCCTGAACACTCCAAAAACAATCAGATCGAAAGATTCGTTCATAATTTCAGTCTTCATGATATTTGCCGTCGAGTTTTCCGCGCATTCCAAGAGACAATTATAACTATATTGGATAGCTTTAAACCACTCCCATATCCCCGCGCTGTTTATCATTTTATTGAACATCTCATCGGGCATTGGAGTCTCTGGTGTTTTAATATGACGATAGTTAAGATTTTTATCACTCACAGGCAGTGTTGTGACCACAGTTACATCATGGCCTTTATTAGCGAGTAATTTAATGATCTCCATTTGGATAATCAGATGAGATCGTGACGGGGTCGGAAATAAACCAAGAACACGCGCAGATTCACTAAAACTTATGCATGTGGCCACTGAAAATACGAATAAGCACTTAATTGATTTATTCATTTTCAATTATTATTAAGCACTGCACACAGTTGAAAATGAAAAATATATTTATTTTTAGCAACAGCTGCTAGACTCTACTATACACAACTGAGGAACGCCATTTGTCATGGCTCACTGAAATTTCGAGCGTGTGCCACGGAATTTCGAAGATTAAAGTAGCGAACTCGTCAAATATCTTATCGGATGATTTCGAGCCCCCGTAGATGTTTCATACATAAATCAAGAAATTTTTCAAGACAATACTGTTATCACGTTTATATGCGGCTGCAAATTGCTGGATGAATGACGTTGACCTCGAAAAAATAGGGAAATAATTTATGTAGAATGATGATTAGGAGATACTGAAACATGGAGATATTTTCCAGTGCACAATTTAAAGGCCGAAGGCCAATTTTATATTGTGTTGACTGAATTGTTGACAAAATAATTTCCCCAAATTTTATTAGTGAAATCAAATGATTTATTGAATATTAAATGAATAAGAGAGTTCGGTTCGGCTGACTGCTAAATATGGAGATAACTTGCAATTACAATATTTTACTTAAAATATTTTCGAATCAAATTGATAGACAGATTGATTTACTTCTATTATTTACTCAGCAGTGAGATAATCGTTTATGACCTCACTGCCATGTTAACTTTGTTGCTCGAAATCAGATGACCGATTGCCTGATAACGGGATGTACTCGTTCGAAAAATATGAAGCTGACAATTTTCAATACAAACTTGTTGAATTTTTGAAGGATTTTCTTTTTAAAATATACATTTTATAGTTTTTAATAATTTATTTCGTTGCATTGCTCCTTCTGCGAAGTTATAGTTAGGAGTGAGGAGTCATTGAAATAGTAGTTAACAAAGTAAAATATAAAACCAATAAATAACTGAGAACAACATCCATCATGTATAAAAATGGCCGAAAAGTATACCAAAAGCTATGTGTAGTACAATTTCTTCACCATTTCATTAAATATTTTATTTTTTTCATCACATTGGAGCTCTTTTTCTACCAAATGATAAACTGCTAGAAAACTTTACACTTACATATGTACATACTATAATGACACTATCCTAACTGGCTACTTTGGTTTGTTAGCAAAAGGGTCTCATTGGTGCCACATCTTTTGCAGTTGGAATTGACTTGTATTTTATTTGATTCAATGTTTTTATAAACTTCAATTGATGTACACAAGTTAAAAATATGGTGAATTGGTAGAATATTCAAGTATTGAAAGATGTGCCCAAAAATGAAACGTCTTGGTTTTATCAGCAAAATTTTAGTTAAAAGTTTTTGTAAAATGCATAAAGGCTCAAAAGTATTTTTTGCTACATCGCGCCAGGCTATTATAGAATATTATGCAATAGAAAATAGATCAAAGCACAATATCAAATTTTCTTAGATCGCGAATTTAATAAGTTGCAAACTTCAAAACACCGGGGAATTATGCTTTAATATGCATACAAATAATGCTTTCGACCTGACGATGTATTTTCTTTTCTCCTCAATCGTAATACATTTTTTTTTGCTCTTTGGCATAGTTTTTTTTAATATTTATTCGAAAGAGCTCTTTGTATCGAGAAGTTAAAAATCAGCACTTTTGACTCCTGTTTTTCTTCGCTTTTCATCGAGATCAGGAAACTGCGGAAGCAGCCCGGGACAATTGCGACGTGTAAGCCGACGGTTTCATAGGCGAGTCTACTGCACGAAAATACTTTGCCAAGTTCAAAAAGCGTGGCTTTGAGCTCGATAACTCGTCTTGCAGCGGAAGACTTTTGAAATTTGGAGAGGAGCCTCTCAAAGCACTTTTGAAGGAGGACGGTCGCCAAATAAATCGTGAATTCGTCACACAAATGAACTGCGATCAGAAAATAATTTCAATTTTCATTCTATGGGATTTTCCGAAAAATTCGGAGTCTGGGTACCCCACGAGGTGAGGAAAAAAAAAGAAAATTGCCTTTAAATTGCTTCTGAACATATTGTCCGCCACCGACCAGCACGTGGACACATGCAACATTTTTTGTACCGAATCATTACAGTAGATGAAATATGATGCCTATACGTCAATATGAAGCAAAGAAAAGAGTGGGTGGCTCCAGGAGATATGCCGATGTCTAGAGTCAAGCAAGACTTTCACGAAAATAAGACCATAATCTGCAGTTGATGAGATTGAAAGAGTGTATGTTGTAAAAGGGTCGGCTCAAGATGAACATTACGACCACCAAGGAATTTTATATTCACTAACTACTTTGCGCAAATGAGGAAATTCATCTGAAGAGACCTGATCGACAAGGCCAAACCATTCTCCTTCACGACAACGCCAGGCCCCATGTCACACAAGTCGTGAAAGCCGCACTCCAAGAGCTAAAGTGGGAGGTTCTTAAGCATCTGTCATACTAGCCAGAGGTGGTCTCAACCGATTACCAACTACTCTACTCAATGTCAAACCAAATGAAGGTTGTCATCTTCAACGACGAAGAGGACCTTAAAAATGGGGTCTACAACTTGTTCGACACCAGCCCAGGCGATTTTTAGCGAACGTGATCAACAAATTTGTCGAAAGGCGAGTGCAGATCGTAAACAGGAATGTCGAAGACATTATTGATTAATTAATTGTTATACTAATGGTTTTTTTTTCAAATAAAACTGTCGAAAACGGTACAAACTTATTCCTCAACCCAATATGTCAAAATTCCCCGGTAAACTACACTGTGTAGGGAAAAATACTATGTAACTTGTTTTTTCATGTTGAGGGTTAAAGAATTGGTATTCATCCATTCTATCAGCGGATAATGATATCAAAAGATATCAACTGGCCTTTTATATGCTGCCTGAGTGTATAATTCACATAAATTAAGAAAATAATGGGTCCTAAACCAGGCCCTTGGGAGTTAAACAAATGGTTAGTCAAAAGCCTTTGCCAAGTCATGAAAGATTGCTAAAGATTTGAATCCCTTTTGGATTGTGTCGGAAATATGTTAGTAGTTACACATCTTAATCCAAACCGGCTTTTGTTTCTAAAAAAAAACCGGCTTTTTAAGTAATAAAGTAAGCGCCTTTTTGCCATCTATTCGATTATGTTGGCGATATTTGATATCAAAGATATTGGGAGCTATTAAGTTACAACTAGTGTATTATTTCCCTTATGTATTCGTTTAATAATCGCCCTTTTTTGTATATATTTGGAAAAACATATTTTGAAAGCTTGCATTTGACATAAACGCTAAAAGTTTGGAATTGTTTTTGCGGGATGATTAAAATTGAAAAATTTTTGGCTTCTGATGAGAATCAGTGCATACTTTCGAAACCACTTTGTCAAATAAAATTTTCCATGTAAATAAAAAAAAAAATTCAATTTTAATCATCCCGCAAAAACAATTCCAATTTGATTCGGCTTTGGAGGCTTATTCCGCAAAACGATCGAGTCTCCCGTATCAATATTCTCTGCTTTGATAAGCTTTAGAAACGATATACGTTGCCTATGCTGATTTATAGACAAGAGGGGAACCATGATCACAAATCAATAACCTTTATGACTAAAAGTTTGCTTACAGAAATTTTAATATTTAAGAGTCATTTGTTCAGCATTTTAACTAGCAGTTAGTACAGCGGTGCCATATTCCAAAACCTTGACCAGTGTATTAGGTTTGTTTTTACTCTAGCCCAATTTATGGCTTTCCAAAGTTTCACGGTATTATTTCCATTATACTTGAGCAGTCTTTTGAAATAGTTGGCCTTTGTTAGTGATATTAAGTGACTTAATTTGTTGCGATATTTTTTCAAAGACTTTGTTATGTTTCTTTGAGCAGTCCGCAATTTAATTGCTGTTTGTACCTGGGTTTTCTGTGTGGTTAGTTATCAGACTTACACTTTCTGCGATTTACCAACAAAACTATGCTTTTGCGGTCAGAAATGCTAGTACCTACCGTAACCGACAGAATTTCATCAAAAGACGTTAAAAAATATGCTCTAGGCAGCTTTCGCCTACTACAGCCAGATTTTTGAATCAAATAAAACCTCAGTCAAGCCCTAAATATTAGGGACATAGTTGTATGTCTGCAGGAAGAGGTAAAATATCTAGGAAGCCACCTTTGTAGACATGGAACTCACCTGGGACAATCATCAAAACAAAACGACACTGAAGCCCACTTAAACACTCTGGGCGTCAATACAAATGCTTGGAGGCAATTGGGGACTATCTCCAAGGCAGACACTATGGGCATACAAACAAATGGTGAGACATGTCATCCTATATGGAGCTGCAATATGATGGAAGAACACCACACTAAAAACTGCTGTTTAGAAGCCAAACAAGCTACAAAGGATGGCCTGCCTGCTGATTACAGGAGTAATGATTTCCGCCCCAACAGCAAGAATGGAGGCTCTTCTAGGCCTAGAACCGCTATGTCTCGAAATTCAGGAGGAAGCAGCAAACAGGCTATTATCATAGGAAAAAATCAGGCCATTAGCCTACAACAAACCTACTAGTACAAATCAGGAGACCTTAAATGCCACCTCAAAATCCTGGAGTACATTAGGCTCATAACGGAGATGTTGAACTTCAGCGTCCGAATAAAGACCAAAGCAGTCTTCAAATAAAGACCAAAGCAGTCACAATTCCATCAAAGGACAAATGGAAGGATGGCCCACCTACCTCATACAAAGGAGCGCAAATGTGATATACGGTTCGTTCAAAGATGGATTATGGAGTAAGAGCCAATAAACCCAGGAGTTCGCAGTGCTAGAGTACTTCTGGAAAGTAAGGCAACCTACACCTCGCTTTATGCGCAGTATGGTGATGGTATAGTACCATTTCTCATCTGATTTTCTTTCATTGTTTTTTTCGAATAATAGTGAAACTTATTACCTTTATTACTGAGAGTGAGTATCAGCTCCAAAATTCACATTAATAATTTCGTTTTCAATACAAAGCAATTTCATTTTCATTTCAAACAAACACGATACAGCTCATTTACCTTAATCCAAAGTTCTGAATCTTCATTAACATTAACAAACTTTCACATCAAAACTTCTATCCGGTTGAATGCCAAAGACAATTAAACTAAACGGAAATGAACACTCTAGTCAAAGAATTCATAAATAATATCCTTCATTAAAATAAACACAATATCATCAAAACTGCTCTATCACACGCTATATATTTTTCCTTCATCACCAATACCATTATTGTATCAAAAACAATAACAACTATAATAAATAGTTTAGCGGACCTCTATCGAAAAAAAAGGTGAATGTAACTTCCGAAAAATAATAAGCAATTTATGTTTACTTCGCAAACACAACTGACCAACGGTCAAATGTTAATTGAAATATGTCCTTTTCCGGCCGATAGTTTATTGTTTCTATTTGCATTAGAATTCAATACAAGGCAGGATATATTTCTCTCCGTCGTTGGAACTAATACCAAGTCTGACCAGTTTCTGGCGACATATGTTCTTTTAGTTTGCCCTAGAAGGCAATGGCACTACACTCCCACAACTCATCCTTTCTTTCATCGACCCAGGTAAATTCATTGCTTTCGCCACACTTGAGGTCGGTCCAGTAGAAGCAAAAAGAAATAATGGAAAAATAAATGAAAAGCTAACAAGTCACAAAAGAGAAACCCCAAATTGACTCGAGGAGGTCCTGTAAACCCGTTGAGGTAAATTGCGGTAAATCGACCTTGCGCTGATCGCCACCAGTTAGTATCAATTCCAACTGGCATACTTGCACAGGCAGTTCGTCACAATAACGATAGGCGAAGACTGTGAACGACGACGGTAATGGTGACGACGATTCTCCTCAACATATAATACGTTTCTCTTATTTCGTCGAGGGAACCGTGAACTGGAACATGTTTGGATGTGCGAAGCACAAAAATCCTCCGATGACGTTCGGCCGGGGGTGCGCAAGTGAACAGATACTCAGGTGGAAAAGGACTTGGACTTTTGCCTGACATCATCGCTATCCATTCGATGTAGTGATAAATTACGGACCTGACAACCTCACCGGCACTGTCACGTAAGGGCATTCGTGATGGATCGTTCTTCACCTTTTGCAGGACCGAAATGACTCCTGACGAAAAGTAGTCCTCGATGACTTACCTAGAACGACTGACCACCTGCAACCCTGTAATCTGAATGCAGCTAAACGACGCCCCCATAGAGGTGACTGATGAGAATGAAAGGCAAAAGTTGAAGTTGATTTTGGCTACAAATTAATGACCTTTCTGGTAGAAAGTTGGTTGTTGGAAGATAAAAAGATTGGGTGGATGCAAAAGTGGCAAGTATTGAGTAAAAATGAATATCAGATGTATGAAAAAAAATTATGATAGATGGTTGCATAATACAGTTTCCATAATATTGTCGTCAGAAATATTGCTTTATTTGAGGTTTGTTTTTTGTTTTCCGGTTCATTTACGGTACCTATGGTTAGTGTGAAAAATATCGAATTTTTGTTATAAAATATGTTCTTTAAAACGTAAAAGTGATGGTTTTTTCAAATTTGTAATATCTGTACTTTCCACCATAATTCAACATACTTTTTTTTCTTTTCAGCTGCTGTCCAATTGTTTCGAAAAAAAGGTAAATTTCTCTTCTCTTATGATTTTAAATAGTGCATATTTAAAAAAAAATGTGTATCACATTTCTAAACAATCTTTATTACTTGATTTTTTTTTCGTTCCAAAATAAAAATGTTTTTAGAATATATTTGAAAAAAAAATTGTAGAAAAATGTTTACAATAAATAGCTTGGTATTTCTTGACTTTCTACAGAATAAATGAAGTTTCCTTGCATTTTTCTCACTATTAAATCTATACGCTTACTAGCTCCACATTTTACCATTCAATTAATTAATATCCTGGTCATTTGCTTGACATGCTCACAATACCTCTTCGAAATCAACTTACCTTACAAACAGCCCCAGCTACTGTTCAAAGTGGAACTAGAGCCCGAAGCCAGCAAGCCCAAAAGTGCAATGTGCGAATTGTCAAGAATATGGCCACACCAAAACCTACGGTTCACTCTCTAGCCTGTGTGTTATATGTAGCGAGTTTCACGCTACCAAATCCTGTGACAAGAGTAAACTAGATCCTGCAATTAAAAAATGTAGCAATTGTAGTAACAGCCATACTGCTAACTACAGAGGTTGCCCAGTATTTATATCTCTGAAAGTAAAGATGTTCCCACCTCAAAACCACGCTCAACAGGCTCTAAATATTACAACCAATAGACCAGTCCTCATGCCGGAGACTTTTGCACCCTTATCACTTGTAACTCATTCCAACGCAATCAAACAAAACGCACATGGCTCTGCTAAAACCACTGATCAAAGCTGCCCCAACAACGAACTTTCTTCTATTATGGCGACGCTCTCAGACAACATGAATCGATTCATGACGACGATGAGTAACATGATGCAAGCATTACTTAAAAACCAAAACGTGTTGCTCCAAATTTTCATTAACAGCAAATGAATTCATTCAAGATCGCCCATTGGAATGCGAATAGCATTGTCCAGCATAAAGCAGAAATAGCCTGCTTTACACCAACTCACGACATTGTTGTGTTTCTCATATTGCCCCGTCATACTTTGAAAGAACTCAAGCAACATCCATTTGGCTACGTGACCAGTCGAGCGAGATTGTAATTTCGTCCATCTACTGTTCCCCGAGGCACAACATTTCAAAGGCAATATTCGAAAGCTTCTTCTCATTACTAGTAACCAAATTTATCGTGGCTGGCGACTTTAACGCGAAACACACGTTTTGGGGATCTCCACTCATAACACTTAGGGGCAAAGCACTCTTCGATAAACTACAAAACTATGGTGTGAGGCATATCTCAACCAGCCAGCCAACATATTGGTCGTCAGACACCAACAAAATTCTGGACCTCATAGACTTCGCAATCTCGATGGGTATACCTCCAAACTCCGCAAAATCAGAAGTAGTTTTTGATTTGTCTTCAGATCATTCTCCTGTCATCATTACTCTGGACATGTCACCCCACGTCGCTTGCTGTAAGCGTAGATATTCGCACATAACCAACTGGCCAACTGGAGTGCATTCAGACGATACCTCACCAGCTCAACATTTCTTAGTGTATCTCTCAAATCACCAGAAGATGTGAATTTTGCTGTTACTCCTTTCAACGAGCATGTCTTGGAGGCATTCGACACTGCGGCACCTAAAATGGAACTGCATTCCTCAACTCGAAAAACAACATACTCTTCATCAATAAAAATCCTTGTACAGGAAAAAAGACTGACACGAAAGAATTGGCAGCTTCACCGGTCTCCTCAAACTAAAGCATGACTCAACAAAACTTCTAGTGAGCTCTTGACTCAACAAAGCTTCTAGTGAGCACTTGCGAAAGACAACGAGCTAAAGTTCCATTCAGTCTTAGAGAGCCTCAGTCCCACTAAAAACGCTGACTATTGACTGTGGAATTCAGTAAAAAAATCATCAGGGAAGCCCCACTCAGAACTGTGAATGGGCAATGGGCCAGAAGTAACTCAGAGAAAGCCACCGCCTTCTAAGTTACTACAAATACTAGAAGATGCAAAAAAAATTCCAGAACATCAATTCGGATGTCGAAGACCTCACGGCCCCATTCAACAGGTCCATCGAATCGCGTCAGACATTAAAATAGCATTCGAAGACAAGAAGTACAGCTCACCAGTCTTTTTAGACGTAACTCAAGCCTTTAAATGAAATCAATGCTTCCGAGAAGCTGCCATAAAATACTCTCCTCCTAACCTACCGCACATTCCAGGTGAAATACAAAAGCTATTCTACCGCTTAACATAGTTTGCATGCTGGTGTACCTGAAGGAAGTGTTTTGGGACCGATACTTACACTATCTTCATAATCATATCTGATCTCCCAATATGCAACAAAACAACGACAGCTACCTTTGTGTATGGCGTTGCCATACTATGCTGTGATTCACATCCAGTTACGGCATCCCGTACACTGCGAGCCCACATCTCACTTCTTGAAGGACGGCTAGCAAAATGGGGAATCGGAATGAATGAAACCAAATGCATCCACGTTACCTTCACATTGCTAAAACTGACTTGTCCTCAAGTATATCTCAACAATGTACCTATATCTCAAAGTAACGAAGTAAAATATCTCGGAATGTACCTTGACAGGAGGCTGACCTGGAAACAGCACATTGAAGCTAAAAATCAACAACTGCAGCTCAAATTCATAAACCTCAAATGGATGCTCAATAGCATGTCAAAACTTTCTCTCGACTTTAAAGTGCTCGTCTATAAGTCTCTCCTAAAGCCAATCTGGACATATGACTTACAGATTAGTACCACGGGGCTCCGGTGATATTTGTATATCACCGGAGCCCCGTGGTACTTCCGCAACGCCAATCTCCATAAAAACCTGCGAATCGCGACGACTCCAGAGGAACCGTAGTGGATAATGTATTGCAGCTCTCGTTCATCACCTCAACAAGCTGGCAAAAAAATACTAACTTATAAATTTCAGCGATTGAAAAGAACTGATCTGACAATATCTTCCATCTCTAACGTAGAAAAAACAACTTGCGTAGCTACTTTCTTTGCTTTTCAAACTCTTTTGCATGAACATTGAGCATTGTAATTCTAGAGCACAGATCACAGCCTAGCTCTTTGCTGTCTGACTTTATGTCAGTAAAGTAACTTGGGTCCAAAATGTCCACGTCTTCAACAGCGAGGAGTGCACATCACTTGTCTTAGCATGTAAGATTTTAAAACTAACTGAAGCTTCTTATACGACGGTAGCAGTTTAATAAAGGTATTTAAAAAAAGATAACTTTACAATTTTAACATTTCAATGCACTTTTATTTATACGCCGCCAGCATTATCCTGGACCGCTACGGGTCATTGCTTTATGCCTTTTTCCCAACCGTCCGTAATGACTCTTGCCGCCCTCCTACTGATTTCAGCGCTGACTGGGTCCTAATGGCTGAGCTCTCCACCGCCAGCCGATAATCAATAATTTACAGTATTTATTTTGGTTGTTTTGCTAGCAATTTCTGAAAGAAAGCATTTAAGTTGAAAAAATATAGTTTTCGTAAATTCAAAGCTTAACACTGAACAGAAAAGATGAACTGAGAATATCTTACAACACATCTGGTAATGATACGATAGCGTTCGAGCTAATATCGATTTTCGCCGTCTTGGATACACTTCCTTCAGTTGGCTTGGTCCAACGACCACATCTGCCAGTTGGAAATATCTAGGGCTGGTTTGCAATCCGCAGCGATTGAGTCCTCCCATATTTTCCACTATTTTCGTTTTGGGCCAGTTTTCTAAAGCTTCAATATTCTGCCGTCGTATTTGGGTTCGATATTTCTAGCCCACTAAAGCTTGCAGATCTCGATTATCGTGAATACTGGCTAGGTGCATCAGATTTGGCACGCATCAATTTTTTTTTTAATTCTGACGATTTGTTCAGAAGCTAAGAATAACCCCCGTATTACTGTTTCTGACACCAGAAGCAAACTAAATGCAGCCATATAGGCTAAATTAAAGTCAGAATGGTGAAACATGATGGATTGTAGGGTAAGCAAGATATTATGACCATCACGCGATTTAAGCAAAATCGGGAAAATGCTCAAGCTCAGAAGAAACTTCTTGGGAGTGACGGTTGACTCTAAATATTAAACGCCTCAATGTTTTAGATTGTTCCAACTTTCAGAAGCTAGCAGATGTGGCTAGTACTGTTACATTTAGTCGCCTGATTCAGTTTAACGGAATGGTCACTTCGTAGCTCTAACAAGCCAGTGGGGGGAGGCTCTTCTATAATCTTACCTATCTGATTTTTAGGGAACTGCGTAATTAACAATGTTAACATCCTTACAGAAGTACTTCGCGAATCAACATTTTGTAGTCGCATATGTAGTTCAATCTTCGTGTGACCTCTTTTAACTTTAATATGAGAGGCCTATAAAGCGTCTTATTGGGCACCGTGAGTTTGATATATTGCTTGACATTCGATCCCATCTTTTCTGAGTAATGCTTCCAGGCAGGTATACCGATCCACAAAATCAAAATGGTATGCTGCCATAGCAATATTCTACCAGTTTGAGAATACAAGTCATTGCTTAGATCCGATGATTTAGAGCCCTGTCACATAATTTCATTCACTTAAATTACTGATTAGGTTATACCTACGTTGCTTGCATACGCCACTAGATTTTACAAGAAGAGTACTTCTAATTTCTCTAGAGGTAACCGTGCTGACAACGTTACAAGAAAACTGTCAGTCAGGTCCTTCTGGATTTTTACTAGGCATTCCATGCTTTGCTCCGTACTTTTTATTAGCTACATTAGTTTTTATAAATTATATCTATAATTCAATCGCAAGCTAAACATAAATCTACGATCAGCCGGTGCATATAGATGTTGTACTCCCATTTTTTTTTCATGGACCAGTTCATTGTTATCATTCAAGCCTAGGGCCACCTTGATTTCATAAATTTTCGTCCAATAGTTTTATACAGTTTTTTATACCAAATACACAAAAATGATATAAATCTGTTATTTTCACAGCCCAAATGGAGTTCTTTTATATACACAGCACAGATAATATATTTCAGTCAGTCAAGTTGGACTTATTCGGAAACCTATATTTTTACCTTTAATTTTAGAGTTTAACTGATTAGCTCTGTTTAAGTTTCTTTAAGAGCCCCGCAGGAATTCAGTCAGTTTATGGAATTTTTTTTTTATTTTAGACTGCGTGTAATTGTCTCGATCTTGTTGCAAGTAGGTACAGTGTGAGTATGTTCTTCATCTAGATCGTCCGAGATTTTGAAATATTTTTTTGGGTTTCCAAGGTTTCTCAATTAACCCATCTTGTTTTGATTGGTTAGGTGTCGCTTATAGTGCTGCCATCTTTGATCCAAGCTAAATGGTG
>OX376373.1:151373464-151395939 GCA_947369275.1 Nemotelus nigrinus
AAGCGTTTGTATAGATCCTTGACGAAAATTCAAGTTCTCTGATGATGATGATGCTCATAGTAATGGCATTGGTAATGTTGATGGTGGAATTGATGGAAGCTTCTTGTTTCGGTTGTATTTTGCACAATGTAGCATATGTTTATGCTTAGTAGCAAAGTTAATTTGGGAACTCAAGTCGAAATATTCAACGTGAATGAGATCGGCCAATTATCTTGAGTGAGATGTTCTTGTAGATTTCTCCATAATTTTCCGCTTGGCAATTTTTTACATCGTACATCTTCAAAATGTAAATTTTACTCCGACGCGTGATTTGTGACCATTTTCGGATTGCACCCATCAAAATAAGTAACTGGTTGTGATTAGAAAAAATTGGAATTCAAAGAAATCAAGCTATCTCTGTCTTTGGTTAGTAGCGAAACAGCAACTACCTGATAGATGCATTATCGAAACCGAATCTATATAAATGTGCAAACCACCGGAAACGGACAATTCGAACCAATATGAAAAATCTCAATCTAAGTTACATGCAGTCGTTGTAAGCCCCTTATTAATGATCTAAAAAAAAAATATGTAGTGTCGTATTATAGCCTTTTAATTAGTTCTTAAAGTTATTTAATATCATATTAATTGCAATTGGACTTTTGTGAATATTGTCGGTCATAAATTTATGTGAAAATGTCACTCTTAGCAGCGATGACGTTTTTATCATCCTGAAACCAAAAGCGATCAAATTTTGATAAGAAAAATCAAAAGCTTACACAAAACCTTTAAAATTACAGTCCTTATAACTCCTCAGGTTTTGCTTCAGAGACAATGGCACGCTGCTCACTCAAGCTGTACGCTCAAACCTTCTGCTCCATCGAAACCAAATTTGAAAATAGAATGAACCTTGGGTGTCTGAAACTGAAAGTGTAAACGTGACTTTTGAAATCCAACTGACGTTCTACTTTTGCTGCAGTAAAAAAATGATTAGAGCCTAGACAGACAGCGCAGCCTAAATGATAATTTGTCGTAAATGATCATTTAAGTGCCGTGTGCCATATGCTAATTTGAACTAATCACCACTAGATGACCAAATTATCAGTCATTAAGCAAATCGCTAAGGATCATCAAATTTTCGTAATTTATTCATAAATGATGTAGAGTTGCCCGATATTATACAAAATCCCCTTGTAAAGAGTCGCTTTTTGCATTGGAAAGGAAGAAGAGGACAATTTTTTGTCGATGTCAAATCTAAATACGAAATATGTGACGAATTTTAATGTAGTTCATGCGTGGTTTGTACTCCAACTTCATTTATTAGAACATAAAAAAGGCAACATACATTTAAAACACTTTCAATTTCATCATTTTTCAAAAATTAATTGCTTTGAGTGACAGACAGTGTTCATCATTAACAACAGGGCTGTGTGTCAGCACCTTTTAAATTAATAATTTAGGTATAAATGATCATTAGCAAATTAGTAATTTAAGTGCCTGTCTGTCTAAACTTTTAGAGAGTAGGCTATCAACAGGCTATGTGTAAATTTGTATTTGCCTGCTGAAACGAAAAGAAAACGTAGTAACTTTCAACCCCTTATTGACATAAATGCACACATAAAAAACTGAACTACAAATCAACCGGTACACTAAGTTTACCTGGTCAAATCGGGTCATAAGTTTTAGTAAAAAAACAGCAAAAATATGAATATAATATAACATATACATATATATATATATATATATATATATATATATATATATATATATATATATATATATATATATATATATATATACAGGGTGTCCCATAACGCAACGTCAAGCCGGAAAGGGGTGATAGGGCAGGTGGTGACAGTAATCAGAAAACTATTTAAAAAAAAGTTAGCTGCGTATTTTTTGAGATATTCGCTTATGAAAAAAAATTGGAAAAATGCGTACCCTGTGACAATCTTTTCACTGCTACATCTACAAAAATTTTTTTTTTTTAATTTTCTTTTTATAATATAACCCCAGATAAATGCTCTTTAAATTACAGCCAAAAATTAAAAAATTACTGTTTTATGGTAGTTTTCAGTGAAATAGCACTTCTTTCACCAAAGATGTACTAAAAAATAACTCTTCACCCAACTTCATCTAACCGTACTGAAAAAAAAATGTACTAAGATATTTTGGCAAGTAGCTTTAAAAGATAGTCTACTAAGTCCTAATTCCAAAATGGTATTACACTTGCTTCTTAATGACTTAATTGAGATGAATATAAATTTTCTAACAGTCCGACATCCTAAGTTTGTTTTCGCACTATTTGATATAAGTTGAAATTAGAAACTTCAAAAACTTCTTGCATGGCATTTTGTGCATTTATTGACATTGTAATTATTCAATGTTGCCTCCATCAGCTTCAATCACGGCCTCCATTCGCGGTCTGAAGCGCTCGCACGCCATCTGCGATTCTGCGCTGTCAATATTGGCGAATGCTGCCTCAATGGCGGTCATTAATGATGTCACATATGGATGTCGAGACTTGTTCGTAACCTTTTCAATCACGCTCCATACGTAATAGTCCTAGGGATTTAAATCTGGACTATTAGAAATAATGAAATTGCACCTTAGAAGAAATGATCAAATTGCAGCGAGCCACTCGCTTTGTTCTTGCAGCTTCAGAAAGCATTTGTCTAACCTTGATCGTGTAAGAATAACGATTCTACGCATGGTAGGCTCGCTCCCATTCACAATAGACGACAGTTTTTGTAACGATAACCCCGGGTCTTCCAGAATCAGCTCTTCAGTCCTTTTGGTGACTTCAGGGGTTCTCACAGTGTGTTCTTTTGAGTGCCGCTTTCTTGCCGGTGTACTTGAACCTTCACTTAACTGTTCTTGAGCTTTATATTTAGTAACAACCTTGATTTTGGATATCGGAAAAATTGAATAATCTCCCGTGCTCATCGTCCAGCGCGAAGACTTTCAATTATCGCAGCTCTTGGGTTATACTCCTGACTCATTTTTGACAGACTGACAATTTTGAGGTAAACACCTTTTACTTATGTCGGCTTATTGCTCGTACGGCAACGGTGACCTCTAGCCCAAACACAATGTAGCGGGAAATCCAATTTGAAAATTGTCCGCATTTT
Source organism: Nemotelus nigrinus (assembly GCA_947369275.1). NCBI lineage: Eukaryota > Metazoa > Arthropoda > Insecta > Diptera > Stratiomyidae > Nemotelus > Nemotelus nigrinus. The sequence goes on from OX376373.1 coordinate 151,376,575, forward strand.
GGTGACGCACCTTGTATATATATATATATATATGTATATATATATATATATATATGTATATATATATATATATATATATATATATATATATATATATATATATATATATATATATATATATATGTATATATATATGTATATATATATGTATATATATATATATATATATATATATATATATATATATATATATATATATGTATATATATATATATATATATATATATATATATATGTATATATATATATATATATATATATATATATATATATATATATATATATATATATATATATGTATATATATATATATATATATATATATATATATATATATATATATATATATATATGTATATATATATATATATATATATATATATATATATATATATATATATATATATATATATATACATACACATACTATTCAAATTTGAAATTTTTGTGCCGCATGATTGAACAGCAAACACTTATTACTTATTGAAAAAGAGTATTTGCTTCTCAATAGATCTCTAGGCGTAGTGGAGAAGGATAGTGAGGATCAGGAATCGCTTAGCGAGAGATACCAGCAATCACGTAAAGAGGGGATTTGAATAAATTAGACAAAGCAAGCTCCAGGATGTTATAGGATTTTTCAAGAACATTGTTGAATCCGCTGCCATCTTGTTGAAGTACTTGATGTTGAATTGTTTTTGCGGGATGATTAAAATTGAAAATTTTATTGACAAATATTTTTTTTGACAACTTGGTTTCGAAAGTTTGCACTGATTCTTCATTTGCAGATTCTGCTTTCGGAGGCTTATTCCGTAAAACGATCGAGTTTCCCGTATCAATTATTCTCTGTTTTGATAAGCTTTAGAGACGATATACGTTGTCTATGCTGATTTATAGACAAGAAGGGAACCATGATCACAAATCAATAACTTTAACTTAATGTTGTCCCTCGCGAGGGGCAGCAAAATGAGGAAAAAGATGATAAAAGAGAACACCAGAAAGCAATTAATGTAAGGTAAGGAAGAATTTTGTTGCATGGATTTGAAATGCCAATCCTTCAAAAAAAATGTTGGCATCCGTACTTGTTATGCTTGCGAATCGTATTATAAAAATATTTTTTCAAACTTGGAAACAGACGAGTGGCAGCACTGATACAAAAAGATTTTGAATGTTCATAAAGTTATAAAAAACCACGGCTGCTGCCTCGGATACATTTTATTGCATTGAGAAAAAAAATATATAAGCAAGTGGATGAATCTATTTCAAAGTAAGAGGAAGGCTTATAAAATTAAAAATTTTATTTGCTGTGAAAGGACTTTGCAACACTCCTGAACAATGTTTAACTGCGTTCAACGATTTCTTCTTCCATATTTTTGTTTTAATGTGAAGAAAGCACTGGCATATGGAACCAGTAAACTGATGAACATAGAATTTTCTCTATTGCTTAGTACATTATCTTGAATAATATCGTCAGGTTTATGCCAAAACCATGAATGTGCAAAAATGTTATTTCGAGTAAAATCAATTTGAAAGTTTGACATAATACTATAAATCGATTTTAAATTATAAGAAACATTTTTATTTGAATAAAGAGAGATGATATTCTAATACTATTATGCCCAATTGTTCATTTTGGTTATATTTAGTTTTAAGGGAAATTTTGCACATTCTTGGTTTTGGCGTGAGCTCATTTGAAATTTTGGTAAAAATAAAAACTTAGCAATTCTTTGGTGAACAGTAAAAGTTTGGTAAGACCAGGACAAATAGAGAAGTCAAATTTAACTTTAGTTTTGCAAAAGCGGGACGTTTATTCATTTTCGCATTCTGAGTTTTCTCCCCCTTCTGGTTTCAACAAACAGACCCTTTCTGGATTGTTACATTTTATAGATTCATGAAAACTATGGTAAGCTTTAAGGATTGTGAAGTCTTCACACATTTTCATCAAATCTTTGTATTTAGCATTTGACATAGGCATGCATGTGCTGTTAACTTTTTGAAGGCTCGCAACTTTTCGACCTCTTTTTTCACGAATTACTGCAGCTTGGAAAATATCCTTGAAAATCTGATTTGTAAAAAATAGTATTTGGAGAATCTTTTTCGTAACACAGTCAGCAAACTCTATGCCAAGGGATATTGCTTACTATTGTTACGTTTGATGAAACTAATTGGGAGTTAATGAAGTCATCAAACGTCAACATGTTTGCCTCAAGAGGAAAAGGATTGTTTCTGGCTGGCCTCATTATTTGCGCCCAACATTCTGGCGTGTAAACTGGAATAAACCTGAATTTTCTCTTTATTTTTGAGTGCATGGAAACGCATTCCATATATGTGTGTCCAGTTTCAAAAAACTTATGGTCAATAGACCTTATGCTCGGTTGCGTTTGAACAAATTTCAGGCAAATTACTGCAAATATTGAATTTTTCTGTTGGCCACGACACCCATCTGACATCGTTCTAATGGATTCAACATCCTTTTGACTTGAAATGTATTCAAAAATGCATGTGGAGATTTCGTTGGCTCCTGTTTTTCTCTCCGTTTCATCCCAAACATAACACAAGACTTTCTGGTTTCCCAATTGAGAGATGTATGTTTGCTCCGTTTATATGTTTCAAAGCATCCTTGAGTGGTCGGTTTTGCAACAACGCTTCTTATGAGGGGCTCCATAATATTGAAAGTTGTCAAAAAGAACCTGCGGCATATCCTTATTCTTTGACTGTCAACGGTAAAGTAATAATTCAAAGTAAAGCTTCTTCGCGAATTGGGTTAAATTCCTCGTTATTCGTGCTTTAGGTTTGTATTCAATAGATAGAACTCCGTTGATCATCGGTGTTAGCAATTCTACGAAATTTTTCGTATAAGATTTTCTGCTTTCTTCACTGATGTTGTTGCAGTTGACATGCCTTTCCATTGCAAGGCGAGCATAACCTAGGCCGAGCCGGCCGCTGAACATCCTTAGTAAATTTTCCTTTCTTCGGCATATTTAAAGAACTTACATTATCCGTTTCACTTTCATCTGACAACATAATATTACATGAAAAATTTAGACTGTAAGACGAAATTAAAGGACTAAAGTCCCTAGTGTCTACGACAATATCGAAAATGCGATTAGTACCTGAATGATTGTAATCAAAACAACACCTACATAGCTTTTTGTTAGAATCATTATCTATTTGCTTCAATGGGTCTTCTTCTTGAAACGCAAGACCTTCAAAATGAAGCAAAAAGATTTATAAGTTATTGAAATTCGAGTTACCGGCATCATTCACGTTTGAAATGACTTTGTTTTTCTAGAGACCCAACGATAAAAATAATGCTCCACAATTTGACATAGTAATTTGCAGTAAACTTTAACTTAGTTTGAAAATCAAATTCGTAAACTTTCTACAAAAACCGCAACTGCACATGCACTCAATTAAGGAACCTGTTGAAATAAATGAAAGTTCTACAAAGCTCGAAGAAATAATAGATAAAATTGTGCAGGATTGGACAAGCCCTAACGATACATAACTTGCTCAGCTATAGATTTTCTATTTCACCACAATATAACAACATGTCATGACAACTTTTCCACACGAATGTGCACATTCATGATATTGGCTTAACACATTTTGCAAATACTTAGTTTTTAGGTGATTCAGAAAATTAAAATTTTAAATTTGTGTAGACATAAAATGGAATTTCACATTCCCGGTTTTGGCAAATTGTTTATATGCGAATTCATTCGTACAGTTACCTCCAAAACAGAAAATTGCCAAAAAAACACATTCATGTTTTTGCGCACATCCGACGATATGTATTTCTTAGGCAAGCAAACCCCAGCAAATTAAAAAAAAAAACTCAGACAAAACGTTGAGTCTGAACGGAAAGATATACACTGATTTCTTGATAGCTTTTGAATTCATCGAGTAAACTGGCCTAGAAATAATGAAATATTAAAATGTCCTGCCAAGTTTTTAGTTTTTATACTTTTTCTTAACAGTATTTAACGAAATGTTTGTTCCATTCTTTAATTTATTTTTCAGAGATCTTTTGAAATAGAATTACTGCTGTATAAAACTTGCGGAAATAGCGAAGCATCTGAAAAGTTGTTCGTTTGTACTGGATCATAAACAAAAAATTTTAGCAAAAAAATATCTGTATTTTTTTAATTATCGAATTATCAACCCATTTGTATTTGACATTTGGAAACTTACTAAACTAATTTTTTGTGTAAAAAATTGTGTTTCAAGATATGTTGGTTTTCAAATTTGTGCGTGTATGCAAGAATAAATGAAAGTTTCAATGCTAGATATGGTACACAACTCACATTTCCAAAACGTCCCTCCCGAGCCTCAAAAATAGAAACGATTTACTTTAAAGTAGATTGCAATAAATTCATCTAAGTTGCTCTATTTTCGCCCTTCATCTTCAAACCCAACGTTTGCAAGTCAATAGTCTTCAACCATATCTTCCAAAACTCTCAAAACATTTTAAAATCTCTACAGCTCAACCTCTACAATGAGACCAACCCACACCTATCACTCTCCCAATATTAATGAAATTCATTCGATATCAATTCACAGTATCACTCCAGTATTCTTCAAATTCATGTAAAAGATCCCAACCAATGCGAGTCATAAAAATCCGAATCCTGAAATCGAAACGAAAGCAATACAAAAGAAAAACACAAAGGTATCATCATATGATTAAATGAATCGCAGGTTCGTATACCCTCTCCCATGCACAAAAAGCAATAGTATCGTTAACACCGAGATGGGATGTTCCGTCGAGTGTAAGAGCTCTAATCAAAATCCTCACGGTTTTAGCATGAATCACCGAACAACTTCACACCCTAAGCCTTTCTTTCATCTATTCCAATGCCAAACGTTTTATTTTCTATGAGTAGTCCTAATGGAGGATATACAGTGGGTTTTGCGATGGTGCCACCGCAGGAACGGCAGGAAAAGCCCCATGTATCAAAATGTAGGCTGGATGGTGGTTGCTTGCCTAGCTAGTGGATTTACTCCGAAATATCCACTACAAATTTAGCTTAGAATACGAAGAAAATAGGTAGAGGGTGAAACTGGAATGAAGAAGGCAAGAACTTTTTTCTTAATGTGGATTTTACGATCAGAATAAATCGATAGACGTATCTTGATTTGGGTCTTAAAGTGTTTTAGGAATGCTTTTCCCTCATATCGGAGATCCGTACCACGACCTTGAGTTTGTCGTGTACTAAACTACGCCCTCATTTGCCACAACGGCACTAATATTCAGTTCCCGAAACTTCGAAACGTTTAAAATATGTAACGGTATGCTTCATAAAGACATCTTTGTATTCAAACCATAACTTTCGCTCGTAAAAAATAACCCTGACATAACAATAGCCATACCAGTCCAAGCAGCGACTCGCTCTTCTGCGCCCAGGACTCATCATCCAGGTCAGCCCACTTTGTGTAAAACAGATGAGAAGATAATGGGACAACGTTAAAAAATGGCACAAAAGCGAGAATTTTTTAAAAGGAAACACACCACCTTTGGTTAAACAGAACGTTGTCGGGTGGCCTCCCTATCATTACATGCCGTCGTCGTTGTCGTAGCTGGGACTTTTTCCGCTTTACTTACGTCTCGCTTGATTTTATGACATGTCCGCTACTGAAAAAAGTTTCTACCGCGTCCTCGAGTTCTTGCAGCACCATTAACAAAGGTTAGACTTTGGACACAGGCCACAGGCTGGAACTAGGATGACAGCGAAAGAAAGCAAGCGAGCATAGATAGAAAATACCGATGCCAACTATAATGCATAGTCGAAAATAGAAGCAAACTTAAATTTTACCGTTTACTCAACTAGGCCGGAGGATAAGAAGCGCTTCGCAAGTCAACAACAACGACGACAACAGTATAGCCTGGCCACCACAGTAATTTCATCCTCATCCACCTCGTCACGATTGTTGTCCTCGCACAAGTAACGTACGCCATATCCTTGAACTCATCGCTTAGCGTCATTGCACGGCTGCCACCACACTCTTCGTAGACATTTCGGCGACTACTGTGTCATGGCAGTGTGTTTTTCACTGTGAAAACTCCAGGAAAAGTTCAACAAAATGTGGAAGAGAAATTAAAGATGATTGTCGGATGAGAGGAAAAATGTGTAAAGTTAAAAGCAAGATCGACCCGGCCAACTGATGATGGGTTTTTTTCCTGTCGGAAATGGTGCAGGGGGAGGATCTGTATGCACGGGACATGGCAGGATAGCTTGATAATGACGGACATACGTAGTAAAATATTCGAAGAACCAAAAGAAAAGCGTTTTGTGTTTGCATACTTTAATTTGCGGAATCTGCGGTATGACGAGCATTTCAGGATTTTATGGATTCATGGGAATTCCGTGAAAATTCTGTTGTAGATTGCCCGGTGATATTACATCGAGTCGCAGATGAATTACTCGATGTTAATTAAGTCTAATTTAAAATGATTGCTGAGATTTAGTGTCCCATTAAAGTGAATAAATCTAAGGTAAAGGTTTCGGTTGCAATATAGCTAGTGGTGTGGGCGGGTTAAAATGTAGACGATGAAATTTACAAACAAAGGTTCGTATTTTGTAATTAGGATGGGAACGATTTTTATTTCTATGAATTATAAGTAGTATGTATCATACAGGATGGCATTTTTAAAGGTAAACTATTACATAATAATTTTACTTAAATTATGAGCTGTGTATTTTAAGTTAAAAATTATTTGAGTGAATTTCGTGCTCGTAAAGACAATAAAAACTCTTTATTTTATACTTTTTGATTTGATTAAGTTGATGGTTACTTTCTAGCCAATTTTTTTATCAGCGCTGATTGAAAAATAAATTATCGAATGCGAAAATGATCATTTTTCAGCTTTTTTGATCAATATTGCTAAAATAAGGTTTTGACGCCCAGTGTGGGTACTGCTTTGATGAATCTCAAATATTCACATATTCTATATTTCACTCGATTTAATTCACCTATTGTCAATTCTACATACCAAAACTGCTCATTATTCGCACTTTAATGCGCTATTAACCATTCTAAAGAAAGATTCGAGTTGACTAGCAAACTAAGATTTACACGAATGAAAGCGTCGTATCAGGTCAAGTTTAAACCGCAGTGGTCTTCTCTGTGTTTTGGCAGTTCTCAGTCTCTTATACAACAAACGTGCAGGCACAGCGATTGGGTATTGTAGTCAACGATTTGTTTCGGACCCAATGTGGCCAGATATTATATCTAAATATATAAAATAGCCAAGATTTCTTATTTGTAGCCCAAAAACCGCCACACCAGATTTATAACTAAATTAATTCATTTAAGCTGATTCAACTACAGTAAAACCTCTCGATGTTTACCACCTACGGCGCGGGTTGATGTCGGTCAAGATATGCAGGTGGTCAGTTTAAAGAGGGGTGCTTGTTTTTCATTAAACACTATTGTCGTTTCATAGAGCATTTGCATAACAATAAAAATAGCTTGGAGATTTATGAAAAGAAACAAAATAATGCGCCTAAAGAATTATATAATAAGTCATATAAACTTATTTGCTTTGCCTTCGTATAAAGTGCATCAGCTTCTGTTTTATTTGTTAGCTCAAACACTGTTTCAATTAAACTTGGCTGATGAGCTGCGGCGTATCTTCGGCGTAGTTAGTCAATTTAACGGCCTGCGTAGCGGTAGGGACTGGTATCACCGAACTAACTATTTGAAGATCGACAGTTTCCTCTTCTTTGTCGGTTCGAATGTTCATAACATCTTCTAAAATTTTTTCCTTACGATTGCCAGCGACAGAATTAAATGAAGCTAGTAAATAATCCAGAATGACCTGAGGCAAGACTGAAATAATTGGCTGTGAATTTACTTCGTCCGCATTATACAATGATGGCGTTAAGTTGAAACCCGCTCGATGAAAACATTTCCTTATTGTATCTTCTGTCACCTGAATGAATCCACCTGATCGCATCTAAAGCAGTTACTTTTCTCACCATTTCATAGGTTGAGCCGGAGTCAGTATCTATCATGGAAATTAAGTGAAGCAAAAGATTTTTCCGATAATGTAAGATCCGATAATATTGGATTATGCCTTGGGCCAAAGGCTGGAGCTCAGGTGTCAAATTTGGAGACAAGAATTTTATTTGTACATTCGAAAAAGAGGTGTCAAGTTAATGACTTGTAGCATTATCCAATAAAATTATTATTTCTACACATCCCCCCCCCTTGTTTTTGTATTTCTTTACCTATTTCCTCAAAAATTGCGGTTGTCAACTATGATTTTTTGTTCGATTTTTAAAGTACGGGCAGATCTTGTACCTTACTGGAATTTGTTTTAAACATCCGTGCGGTTCTAGCTTCTCTCCTGTTGCACTACAGCATAGCAAAATGCTCTGTCTTTCCTTGGCCATCTTGCTCCCTTTACACTTTTCGTCTTTTGTCACAAGGCTTTTGGTTGGTAGCTGCCTATTAAGCAAACCAGTTTCGTCCACATTAAACTGAAACAATGCGCCGCTGCTTCATAGTAAACATTTGCACTTTTACCGGATAATGCTCTAAACTGGATATTATTTCGCAACCAATTCTTTCACCTGAAGTAATAGGTCAGTCACTGCGATATTTTTTGAAAAATTTCTTAAAAAATTCTAGAACTTGACGGGCTCAAGCTGCATCTTCTTCAATTTCCATTTTCTTTCTAGATTAACACTTTGGTTAAATGCTGTTAAAATCCATTCTTTATTCTTGATAATGCTAACAACTGTAGATTTCACTATTTTATATTTTTCCGCTAAAAATCGCTGGCTTTTTCTTGCGTCGACTTCATCTCAAATTTCCTTTTTCGTAAGCAAATTTAGTTCTACACTTGTCTTTTTTTGTTCCATTTTCCGCCTAGAAAAAAAAATCTTAAACATAAATACATTTCACTACAAATAATTTTCTTCCAACCTAGAAAGCAAAGCCAAACTTAAAAAAAAAGTTAATTTTCACTATGTCACAGTTGCGAAATTATATATATTCATTATTTTCATTTCAGTAGCCAGACAGATTTTTCATAGAAAAACCAAAGTGGTCAGCTTAGAAAGGTGGAATGTAATGTGACGTTTTACAGACTTACGGTCAAGTTACAAGTTAGACAGGTGGTCAGCTTGTAAGGGTGTATTTGTATTGGGAACGAATTGACCTAGGAAAAACTGGTTAAATTAGCCAGGTGGTCAGCTTGTGGAGGTGGTCAACTTCACAGGTTTCACTGTTTAATATTTAAATCCGTAAAATTCGTACGAATTAACATAAATGCTCTAATTGTAGCACAGAACTCGTTTGAAACAGTAAAAATTTTCTATAATTGACAGATAACATTTTATTCACAACGTATTTGAAAAGGGAAAAATGTGAATAAATTACAGGAACTGTGATCCTTGAGAAGTCCTTGAAAAAATAAGTGTAGAAGGGCACTTATTTTCTTCAAGAGCTTTTCTAAAATGTTCACACAGAAAATAAAAGCTTACAAAAACAACTTGCTTTGGATGGCACAAAAATTCAATTAGTGTAAGAAACAGTTTAAATGGCTAGAAAGGCTGAATATTTTATTTAAAATGTAAATATTTTATCCGATTTCATACATTCAAAGCTATGAACGCAGGTTTTGCAATAAATTATTTTTGTTTGATCAGACGCTCAGCTGTTAACATTATGTTTAGACTTTTAAATACTTTCAAAAGGAGATATGCGTCAAACAATTTAACTTGAAATAAAATGAATAATTGTTAAACATTGAATTTTGAATGACTGCGAATTCACAATCAGAATTAACAAAAACTGCTATGGTTTCTTCGGTTTAAAATTTAAAAAGTCATCATCAACCTTTAAAAAAAACATCTACTCAATCTTTTGGGAGAGATTCGATTGTGGTCTTAAATAGATTGTTCCTGCCTTATTTCGAATATCTTCTGCAATATTTGAATTCTAATCAATTTGACTTTGAATTCTCATCACGTTAAATTTGAACTCTCATCACGGTTCCGCTTTCGACCCTCAGATTTCGAAGCAACCCACTTTTCTAAAAACACTTTTGTAATTGTAAGTGGAGACACTTTATTCCAAGCAGATCGTAATTACCTTCAAATATAAAAACTAATTTTATTGAGGCTGAACGGCTCAGTATTTTCCAGAGCTCACAATATGAGGTTTATCATATAAGTTCAGTAATTTAGTTTTATGTTTGGTATAATCCTCTGATCTAAGGGCTGTAAATAACAAGTGCAAATAGGTGGAAAAAATTGTAGCTTGATGTCTTCCAGATTACCAATGCTATCACATCTAGCTTTATCATATTTCAATATCACGTGTGCATCCATTCTTTAAAAATAGCACCCGTCATCTAAGATTTTGTGCTACCTCGCCAAGTTGTGCCCGAATTTCGCTTTAGGTCAATTCTTCCAAACGATCTTGGTCTTTCGGTTTTTCCTATGCAGCTTCCATTGCAACTGTCACGCGTTTCTTTCAAGGTTTTCCATCTGTACATTTTTTCAAATTAAAAAAATACTCCTGGCTCATCAAGATTATAAATATTTGAAGCATCATAGCCATCACAAAACATTCTTAGCTGTGTGTAAATTCCTGAACTGTGTCTAAATCAACATCAGCTTCTTCGCCAAAAAGCGTGCCGTAGTAAATATTGTAGTTCTTTTTAACGGATTTTAGCTTTCTGTTTGATGCCTTGAAATCGAATAATTCTAATTTCGTAGTGATTTGACGGGCTTTACTGTGAAGTATCTGGCCGGATATTGGCAAATTTTTGGAGCGTGTCTTAGAAGACCATTAATACAACAATTTATAAATCTGGTAGTATGGTACATTTAATTTCAACCACTTTCTTCCAGTGTCTTCAACATTTTCCAACGTTATTTAATTTCCGTTTTAGTTGGTTTTTGTTTTTTAAGGGGTGAGTAGGGTTTTTAAATTTTTTTTTTGCCGATTTTTTTTTTATTTCAAATGAATGACTAATATGTCAAGAATGTTGTGTCTAAACTTCAAGACGATCGGATTAAAATTGACGAAGCTATGACTATTTTTATACGTGTCGGATTTTGATACGCACGTTCAAAAAAAAATATATCGCTGCAAGATATAAAACGACGGAAATATAATATATCTCACATGAGCATATGGGTATATATTGAAAGACATAATATATTTATGGCAGATATAATATTAATATTTATCATATGTACGCAGAAGGAAATATTTAGCTGTAATAGAAATTAAATTATATACTGCAGTTATAGGCGATACTCATGAAAGAACTTATATAATATCTTTTGTAAATATGTCAGTATTTATACTATGAACTAATAATTTCGTTTAAGTGAAATACTGATATATCTACAAAAGATATAATCAAAATTCTCTCTTTGTTGTCTTTGCAAGAGTTGTGGGCTTTATGAATTCGCTGTAGTTGTACCGAATCGTTGTTATTCCTTTTTAGGCCCTTGCATAAAAGCAATCTGTGTTTACAATCATGTGTGAATTGTCACCAAAAAACAATCAAATTTAACAGCAGCTACATATAAAAAGAAAGAATTCTCTATTATGTGCCTATAATAAATTGAGTAAACCCTTAGTGATCATTTTTGAGCTTGGAATTTATACTTGATTGAAATACTTATTTACTTCTGTCATTGTTGAGATTGCAGCTTATGTGGAAGCCTGTGTTTTCAATGAAGGTGCTTTTGCTTATCTAACCTTCATGCAAGACATGGGAATCAGTAGTGGACCAAACGCTCATGAGTGGGCGCGATCAACTGACTCCATGCGGATAGGCCGAGCAGAGCAGGAAGCTGAAAAGCAAACAAGAGAAGGCAGGATTCATCGTAGACAGGAGCAAAAAGATGCTCTAGACATTATGAATGATAGCAACATCCTATACGGACCTGGCATCGATGATTCGGTGTTAGGTAAGCCGATAAAACTCGCTTATGAACGTCTCATCATAAATTTTTTAGTGTTCAAAACTTTAAAGCGTTTTCCCCACAACTCACGTTTTCAAAGTCGGTGCCCATCATAACTCCAAAACTACTGCACCGATCCATTCGAAATTTTGTACACTATTTCTCTGCATAATTTACAAGGTAACGCGGGAGAGTTTTTTTCGAATTTTTTTATATTTTTTATTTTACAATAACAAATTAACGGAATTTTCTTGCAAAAAATCGTTTTTTCGTTCAAAGTGCTCCCAAAAAGTGAAAAATTAAAATTTCGAAAAACCCTCCCGGCGTTACCAGGAAAAAACGATTATCTAACGAAGTTCTTTTGATTTTTCTATTTCAAATGATCCGGCACCGAGTTATGATGGGCACCGCAATTCACCTTTTTTTCGAGACGCTCCAGGAGAAATGCTGCCATTGCCGTATTTTCAAATATTTTTGAATGAAAATTTCATAAAATAATCTTCAAATGTTATACTATAATCAACCATTGGTTTCAATAAATAGATTTGAACAGTTTCATCAAAAAAAAATCACAAAAATGTGCCTTTTTTTACACGAATTAACCCTACTCACCCCTTAAATACGATGCATCTGACTCTTACTCATTTCAAAGCTATCGGCAGTTTTTCTTTGGACGAGCAATTGTTTGTCGGATGACTGTATTAACTTAACTAACTTGTTGCGAACACTTAGATCGTTGTATTTTGCACTCATGGTAGATTTTTTCAGTTGTTTTGACCTTGCCTAAAGAAACGTTCAAACATTTACATCATAATTATCAAATGAATTGCATTCATACTTTCTTAAAGGGAAAACATACAACAATGCTCAAATAAATCAATATTTTATTATAATCAGAATATTAATAAAATTCAAGCTATCTATAACGTACCGAATTCTACACATTAAATAATTTTTCAGCAGAAAGTTGTGCAGAAATTATAGAAAAAATGTTCTTGACTTTGAACGGATAATATTTTTTGGAAAACTCATTTTTGCACAACTTTTGGTCCGATTAACAAGTAATACTCAACAAATTTTTGTGCAGCTAATCTAGTTCTTGTTACAATTCTAGAAGTTGCCCGATTACAGAGTGAATTTTCTTCAAGAAATAGTATGTGCGGTGATGTTATAGTTCAATTGTTCAGGTGGTTCGATCATACAGTGTCCCGATTGGTAGGTTTTACTGTATAGCCCAAATATAGTTTTCCAAAAAACCGCCAACCCACGAAATGAAAAAACGTCGCGTAAATTCAAATTTTCGATAGCCCAATTGGCGGGAAATAGCCCAATCTGGTCACACTGTTCGGACCTGTGGTTCAAGAAGCGTGTTCCATCTTATATGCCAGAGTCAGACTCTGGGGAGGAGAAAAATGATGTTACTAAGGTCGTATTTTCTCTCTGGCCTGTTTGATCTATATTTTGTTGAAAGGGGTAGCGTAGTTTATGAAAGGAACTAAGTTGGTGTCCTGAGTGCAGTGGTTAAAAAAGATTAATAGCCGTGGTATTACAATTATTGTACTTATGTGTGTCCTTCCGCAGAACTCACTCATAAAGAATCATTCAATCTAACCTAGCCTCACCTTAATCCACCACATATACAAAAACTAACAAACAGAAATTAAAATTAGCCATAATGTGAAATGAAAGTGTATTCTATTGTTTAAAACTGGCATAAAGATACTGCCTAAAAAATAAAGCACTAATGTAATTCTAGTAAAATCAACTCTTAATATAAAAATCACTTGATAGAACTCAAACGGCTGTTGTTTGCTCAAAAACAAAATAAATGATTCAAAAGCTAGAAAATAGATAGCGTAAGATACATTAGGGAGACATTTTTCCTGAGTAAAACGACAAAAAAAAAGTAAATTAAATATGAGTGGGCTGCAGCTCGAATCAAAAGCTGCTTAGATTTTCTTGACAGGAAAGCAAAAATAAAATACGGAATCAAGCTAAAATCCTAGCCTGAAATGAACATTTGTTGAAATCTGACAGCCATATTACTAACAAATTCGATGAATACTTTTCTACAATTAGTGAAAGTATAACTGCTTACTCTATTTTTGCCACCGGTAATAATCCAGTTCGAGCCATTTGATATCAACGAAATACCTACAAGTGTAATACTGCTCCATATTAACTGTATGAAGGAACTGTATGAAGGAATATTGTCATTTAAAATTGTTTAAAAAAATAGAAATAATTATCCCAAATCTTATTCCTTCGATTAACACCTGAGGAATACATCTGAAAAAGTTAAGTTAAAATTTCGAACTGTTTGGCTGAGCCGTTTTTTAGAAATCTTGGTCACCGACTTGGAAAACATAGTTTTCAGAAAAACGCGTTAAAGTTTCGGCAGAATTTAACATATAGATAATTTTTTTTACTTACATTGAGTCATCTATTCTGGGGCCATAAGATGTACCCTTTGTAGCCTCAGCAGCTTTTAATACTTCGATTTGATGTTGTCTACGAGCCATTCTTCCCTCTCGCGTACTCCCATGCGGTTCGGTCTGTACTCCGCCTACTTTCAAACAGTCCGAGATGTGATTACAAATATGCGTATATCTCGGGAAAAACTTGTCGGATCGATTTGAAATTTTCAGGGAATATTATAAATTAAACATACATTCCGAAAATGCAAAAAATAAAAAACCGATTTTATGAAAATTCGAACTGCGTATAACCCTTTAATTAACGCCTTCAGTGCCAGTGCGGCTAAGCAAGAGAACGTCCATGGCCGATCTGACCTAGCCCATCACTACATCCAGACGCGGACACGCGTCGATGGCCATACATCCAACTCGCTGACTATACCTGTTTTCTTTATTTTATATTAAGGTTTTCTTTATTATATATATTTTATAAGTATATATTTTTATAACAATAAAAAGGTAGTTTTTAAATTGCTCTTTTTTATAACAGTGAAAAAAGAAAAAAAATATTTATTGGAAAACAGTTACTTGGAATTAAAAAAAAGAACGTACAAAAACCGTTTTGGCTTAGGGTTATTCAGTTAAATTTTTAAAATTTTATTTTTTGTTACAAATTTTATGATAATTTAAATAAAAAAACACTCAAATTAGCAGAAAAACCACTCACGAACGTCAAATAATAACTTCAAGCAATATAACCTGCAAGTAACTTATAAAAGGGTTCAATCCTGAAACCAAGAATGCCAACTTAATCACTAGACTTTACTAGAAATCCAGATCATATAACCCAATTGCCAGGCTTAAAAATCCACGAACAGAATCAAAAGAAACAAGACGCGGGACTGCGTTTTCGGTCACTGCCTATAGTTGCATCGAACGCGGAATGGCATCGCTGGTACTGAACGTGTTAGCCGCTAAAGCAATAAAAAAATTAGCAGAACCAATATTAACGCTCCTTCACCATGTCTACAATACTTACCTACAGTCTGGTCGGTTTCCGGACTGTTTCAAAATCCCATTAATAAAATTAACGCACCCACATCAAACACACTCACCCTGTCATGTTCACTTCACATTAGGTGCGTTTTTTACACTCCCGAGCAGATCAAATTTTGTTAAGTATATTGAATAAAACAACAAACCTCTGCACATGTCACATCACTGAAGCAGAAATTTGCTAGAGAGCGGTTGTTTGTGGGCTTACATGTAGAATGTGCTGATAACAGTAAGAGTGTTCTAAACAGTTCGTACCACGGCCGTTTGAATTGCATGAATTGGCTTAGCACTCCACAATTGGCAATTATTTTACATCAATCCTGTAGTGTGCAGACTGCTTTTCAGTGTTTCAATACACATTACATTGTAGATTATTTCATATTCAAGTTTCATGTCTGATTTCGATTCAAGCCTAGATAAGATTTCATTCAAGCGTTTTCTATGTGTCATTCTAGTTTGATCACCACCCTAAGCGAAAGCTCAGCAAATTATCGTATACAGCAACATTATCGTATACAGCAACCTTTCTGCTCGGGATTATTTTTTTTGCTACCCAACGTTAACCTGCTCTGCAAAGGTGCAAAAAACCAAGATTTTGAATGATTTGTTATTTAAGTTTTGTTTATAAAAGTAAAGTTCGTTTTCAGGGAATAAACTAGTGACTACAAATTGGACAAACAAACAAACTAACGAAATTCTTCAAAGTACCTTTACGACCCTTTTGCGTCAATTCACTTTTCCTGATGCTTAAAACTTGTTGTCGTAGGCGATTTCCTGGATTATCCATCAAAAAACTCGTCGAAGACAACATAATTTCCGCTACGGACCCATTGTGGTGACTTGTGAAGATTGTCTTCAGCTTATGGAACAGGAAGGAGTCTACTTGGGCCCAATCAGTACTGTAGGAGGCTGGAAAAGGGTTTCAATGCCGAAACGAGCGTGGCTGGCTTCGCTTGATTGACTCTTTGCTTCACTCTTTTCAGGGTTTCCACGTAAAAAGTGGGATTGACGGTATGTCCCTCAAGTACAATGTCCTAGAGGATAATCCTGTGGCAATGATCACGGCTTTTGCCCTAGAATGACTCGTTCGTCTTCTAAACTCTCCCGATCGTCCAGAAACTTTTATCTCCAAATTCCTGACAAATTGGGAACAATGTCACCATTGCCGATTTTCCAAGTCCAACGCAAAACATAATGGCATATCACTGCTCGATTTCCTGGTGCATTTTTTCCTCCGACCAAGGGTAAAATCTGAGAACACGACATACGAGGTCTGTCTCAAAAGTATCCAACCTACCTCGATTTCTCGGCGCTTGACATATTCTTCGTCATCCTGTTGGTAGCATCCTTCAAAGTAGTCTCCATTTGCTTGAAAAACACGCCCATATCGATGCTTCCACTTCCTAAAGTAGTCTTGAAAGCTAGTAATTGGAATTGCCTTTAGTGCACGCGTCGCATTGGTTTCAAGAGTCTTCTTGTCGTTGAATCGGTGCCCTTTAAGCGGCATTTTCAATCGAGGGCATAACCAAAAGTCGCAAGCAGCTATGTTGGGACTGTATGGAGGCTGGCGAAGCTGTACAATACTGTGTTTTTAGACATGCTGCTGCATAAGGTTGGATGCATGCTCTAGAGCATTGTCGTGGTGAAGAAGCCAGTCACCGGTTCTAATTACATCACGCAATCTTTTCAAAATTACAACGTAGTACTCTTTGTTGACCGCCTGACCTGCAGGAGCATATTCGTGATTCACGACACCTTCATAATCGAGCAAATTTTCATAGCTATTGATCATTTCCAGTTTGTTCTGAGCGATTTCTAGTCGAAGGGTTTTTTGCTGTTCTGAGAGCAGTTTTGGGATAAATTTAGCACACACGCGAGTCATGTTCCCTCGCATACGCTCAACATTATCCGATGTTTTTCCCGTCGCAGGTCGGCCAGGACGAGAATCACTGTCAACAGATGTGCGGCCATTTTTAAACCGCTTATACCACTCTTTTATTTGTGTTTTGTCCATATACTCGTCCCCAAAGGCCTTTTGCAAGATTTCAATAGTTTCTGCACAACTTTTTCCAAGATTAAAATAAAATTTTATGCAAATTCGCTGCTCAGTTCTTTGCGTTATTTTTAACAATAAACAAAACCGACGAACGTGAAAAAGACACTGTAAACAAATACACGCTGAGCATGAATTAACCGTCCTATTGAGAGCTGCGAGCGACTGGTGAGTTCGTGAGGAGTTACTGGTGAATTTTGTACCCTATAGAGGTCGCCTGAGTGCTGTAGCACGAAAATATAAATACAGGTCGCATACTTTTGGGACAGACCTCGTACACCGAACGGAGGCTTCCAGGCGACTGACGCTTATTCCCTTTTTGAAGCTGATTTTTCTTCCACCAAACCTGCTTGGAGCAAATGCGCTGCGACGTTTAGTTGTTTCTAATAAACATTTTGAATCATTACTTTGACATAAGCAAAAACAAAGTGAAAAAAAATAAGTTCACTCAAAAGTAGAACTATTCAGTATTTGATAACTTTAGTACGGGCATACTGTTTTTGATAAAAGCTGTGCATCACGAAAACACTATCAAAAACACTATCCACAAAATGAAAATTATCCACGACAAGATCATAAGTCGGACTTCAGTACCATTCTTAAAACTATAATATTTTTTGCCTTTATTTCTTGTATCACGACAAAATCTTACAAATTTTTCCTCCATTCTCCAAGAAAGCGTCTGACTTCCCGTCAATCTGTTGTCTTTTCTACTCAAAATCCAACAGCTCCAAAAAAAGTATCTTTCAATTTTAATCCTTCAGCAGTTTTACCATACTCTGTTTACTCTCTCATAAATCGTATCAAATGTCGCATGAAAAAAAAAACATTTGCCTGTTTCCATTCAATGATAAACAAGTCAAGCATGCATGCATAACAACTCTTTCATCGGCAACGAGGAGTTGAATCAACTATTCATAAATTTATGTGGGGGTCCAATAATCAAGCCACTAAATGTTTTTTCCCTCTCATGTAGCGCAGAAAGTAAAAAGAAATTCATGATTGCACTAGCTGCTTAAAACCATCATATTTATCGGATTGTCGAAAGAACATAACGTCGTCCTTGTTCTCCTCATCGACGCCCTTGGGGATACTGTACCTAACTTCCTATCGTCCTCTATTTTCCTGTTGACGGAAAAACACTTGTCCACTTGTTCCACGTTAGGAAAAGAAGCTGATCTCCTTTGCTCATGCTCGAATTTCCTTCCAACGTATTGTTATTGGTATTCGATGGCGACGGAAAACACATGTTGATATTCAAGGTAGAAGAGAGATTTGAGTGGATAGGAACCGAGCAAGACCTTCAGGGATAGATTTAGTGAAATGGGGGAGAAATTGTAAGCTCATGGTCGTCGAATGATCATTTGAATATACTTCCGTTGAATGGACACTTTCAGTACCGGAAAGAATATTTCTGATTCGATTTCTATCCCTAGTGGTTCTTACGGTCAAATGGTCGTTACCGTCTTTAAGCGATTTATTGTCCTTGCAAACTTCCAACATCATTTTCATGCTCGTTCTCACTTAGGAGGAAGGATTATTAAAGAAAGTATTTCGTTACTTTAAATTCTATTTATTTTGATTAATGGTCTTGTTGCTAAAAAATCTGAAAAAGTAGAGGTGAAAACGATTTGGGGAAGATTTGGTTCAAATTGAAAATGTTAAAGCTCATACCGTGATATTTCGAAATTGAAAGTGATAGAGCTCATATCATATTAACCTAGCAGTCTGAAAAAAATTGACCTTCTTTCATGTGTATTTATACATTTTTTATTTTGTGGAGAATTATTTTTAATTTGTTTTTTGGAATTACATTGATTTCTTATCAACCCAACAATTTTCATGTATAGAATTCGTTGCAATGTTTTGCTCTTGAATCTCAATCTAAATTTCAACGTTTTTCTAA